>JAQFZU010000123.1:0-47512 GCA_034696185.1 Henia vesuviana | reverse complement strand
CCAAAATTCTATTTAGTAACGACAGATACCAAAATTATTTTTGAAAATAACTGTTTAAGTAAATTTGATCCAGATTTTCCAATTACTTTGATTGGTGGATTAAAAACTCAAAAGAAAAAACTAGAAACTTTACTTCATATTAAACAAAATTCCGATTTCAATTTCACGGGAGTAATTTTACACGGTCTTCAGGGAACTGGCAAAACATCCCTTGTTAAAATGTTAGCATCAACATCTGACTTTTCGCTAATTCTTTTACACATCAGCACAATTTTTAGCAAGTATGAAATTAATTTTTAATATACATTTTGAATGACTATTATTAAAAATTATTATTTTTTAGACAACTAGAAGTGAACGACTATCTGGACAACTTATTTACAGAAGCCAAACTAACGTAATGATTGTTTTATAAAACCATTCAAATTTAATTAAAATTCTTTCAGTTTCAGCGCACCCAGCATCATATTTATAGACAAGCTTGATTTACTCAATTCAAACCAACACAAATTACAAAATGATATGGAATTGATTACCATTAAACAGAGTTTAATAATGCATATAGACGAACTAATTGTAGGTATATAAATACAAATGTAATGAATTCTTATCTAAACCAATGTTATTTTTAAGAAAAGTAAAGAAAAAGTGATCATTCTTGCCGAAACCAATAACATTAACGAGATTGATCCGGATTTTCGGCGACAAGGAAGATTCGATCAAGAAATAAGATTTGATGCACCAAACGAAGATGAACGACACGATGTTTGTCTAGGTTATTGGCAATCACACTCAATATTATTCATTAATATATATTTGCAGATTCTAAATACAATGCTTAAAGATGTTCATCATAACTTAGAAGAAAAAGATATTGTTACCATTGCAAAAGAAACACATGCATTTGTCGGCTCTGACTTGGAGATGTTATGTTCAAGAGGTAAACAAACAATTTCCAATACACATTTAACCAATTAAAACAACCCTTTTTCTATAAATTAGCTAAATTGCATGCAATTAATTGTTCTGAAGACATTCTTACTCTTGATGATTTTAAATTTGCTTTGCAAAAAATATCTCCCAGTGGAATGCGCGGATTGGAATTAAAAGTTCCAGACGTAAGTAAATTTTTAAAAAATATTTAGTTTAAAAGGATTAACGATTTTTTTCTATTCGATAGGTTTTTTGGAGCGATATTGCAATCAAAGAGGAAACGAGAAATATGCTTGAGCAAATCATAGTTTGGCCCGTAAAGAAATTGCATATGTTTCAGAATTTAGATATTGTGAACCGCAATGCATTATTATACGGGCCACCAGGATGCTCAAAAACTCTAATAGCGAAAGCATTAGCAACTGAAACTGGTCTCAATTTCATAGCTGTTAAGGTATTTTAAATCTAAACTAAGAATAGGCTATTTTTTTAACTAATGTATTAATTTTTTCAGAGTTCAGAATTAATTAGCAAATATTTTGGAGACTCTGAACATGCCATTAATAATTTGTTTGCTAAAGCTCGATCGACTGCTCCATCAATTATTTTCTTTGATGAATTTGACGGTTTAGCTATGAAAAATATGTACGTAATGTTTTGAATCAATTTCATTTAGATTATTTCAAATCATTTTGTTATTGTAGGAATGCCGAGATTGATACTGCCTCATTAAAAATTCGAACGCAATTGGCTATAGAATTTGATAAAACTAAGGCGTCTGATAACATAGCCATTTTAGCTGCCACAAATCGTCCTGATTTGATCGATGACGTAAAAACCGTTTAATCAAATGTTATTTCTAAGCTTAATTCTAAAATATTGTTAAACTTGTAGGCATTTCTAAGCGCAGCGCGATTGGGAACGAAAATTTACATTCCATTACCTGACGAATCAATTCGATGCCAAATATTTAAAATTGCATTTAGAAAAATGCCAATTGACGATAACGTAAACATCAAGGACTTGAGTTATAAAACTGAAAAATATTCAGGCGCTGAGGTAATTTCTCGAAATGCAAATAAATTATGTAAATAATATTAAAAATTTAAAAATAGGTAGTACAATTATGCTATAACGCCGGACGAATCGCATTACGTGAAAATGGAGATGTAAAAGGAGTTATTAAAGCTGAACATTTTAATTTAGCCATGCAAACCGTTAAACCCAAAATATCTGACGGTTTAATTAAACAAAATGAATTATATTTTCAAACCACAAAAAACCGCAATTATCTTGCGTACATGTAATTTATGTGGACACGAAATAAAATACCAAAAACTCGAATAAGTCTGTATTGTATAAATTCGTGATCACGATTTCAATTCATGACCATTGTTGAACAATGCACTTGCATAAAACAAACCAAATCAACAACTACAAAAAACTTTAAAAGACTAAATGGACATCTATCGACAAAATCATTAACGTTCTAAACGGATATGCTGTGATGTAATCAAACAAACTAATCCATTCGAATAAATTACACAATTGAATTGGGAGAGTCGCATTGCAAAAGTACAAATGTCTTCCAAAAAATAATAAATCTTCTCAACAGCTAAGATTTTTTAACCTTTCAGATTCTTAATATAATTGGAAAGTTATGTTCTCACTTTAAAACTTTTTTCCGTTATCGTTGGTAAGAAGCTCGCTCCACGTTCCTTCCTTTCTGTTCTAAATATGGCTGTTCAGAAGGTATGCGAAGATCTTATACCAAAATAAGACATAGAATCTTAAATATTGAGATCTAAATATACGATTAGTTATTAAATTGTAAATTTGAAATTAAATTTTATAAAATTTTGATCAAAATTTTATGCCGGTAAAAAGAAAACTCAATCGTATTTTTATAAATAGAAACGTGTTTCTAATATTTTTAGTTTCCTTAGAATCAGAAGGTTTTTCTAATATAAAAATAATGCTTTGATTTAATTTGATCATTTTCAGCTAATAACAAGAGTATTAATCCCCGGAGGAACTGCCATAGCTCTTCCTTATTCTTTTTCCGTCTACGCCGATGAGGGATGTAGTAATACAGAACGAGTAATACAGTGCGAAAATGCACAAACCGAGGAAGTCAAACAGTGCCAAGATGGATACGAAACGAAACCGGTTTCTGAAGTATTCACTTGTCCCCAAGACGTAAAAATCGTTCTTTTAAATATCTTTTTAAAACGCCGAGATTTACATTTATATCATTAAATTTTAGTTACCTATTTATGGTCAAGAATCTGAAGAAATCTGCACCGAATGTATGGAAGTTTGCCCACCAGAAGATCCATCCCAACTTCAGCAAAGTATTACAAAAGTGAGGGAAACGGTCATGAGTGGTGTGGATAATCTGAATATTGAAGAAAATAAAGATAAACTTCTTCAAAATCTTGATTACGGAATAACAAGATTGAGAAGTAAATAACTATAGTTTTCTAAACTAATATCTAATTAAAATAATAATTCTTTAGATGCTTACGAACATCTGTCTCGTGAAGAGAACTATTTATCTAGAGCTGCTGCCATTTCTACGGGTGGTTTGATGGGTTTGATGATGGCTCGTAGGGGTTAGTTTAGCATTTTTCAATTTTTCTCGTCAGTAAAATAATTTAATTTTTGTTATTGTTTAGGTGGAATTATAAAGAAAGTATTCTACGCTAGCACAGGTATGGCAGCTGCAGCATCGGTGTGTTATCCTAAGCAAGCAGTTTTAATATCCGAGGACCTCTACAAAATTGGCAAATATTATGCATTAGTGGCTTATCAAAACGTCCAAGAAGCCGGTAAGGATTTATGTTGCGTGTAATTATATTTTAGCACTGACAATTAGTAATTGTTAGTGTTAATTGTTTAGAGAGTAAAAGAAAATCAGCTTGATGCACAGTTTACATTTAAGAAAGTTATCGCGACTATTTCCTCATTCTCTCAGTGAAAAAGAAATCACTTCTTTTTTGAAATTTTATTGAAGACAAAAATGGAGACATTTTATTATTTTTATTTCAAACATTTCAAAAAGTACATCAAGGTGATTTTTTTTTTTCACCCGAATAAAATTATAATCACCTTTTACCACATTTCTTTACGATGTGGTATATTTTTATAGTTTGGTTTAGTGAAAATATTAATCAGTTATTTGAAATGATGTGCTACGTTTCTGTATAGGCAAAAATGCTGCCGATGAGTCGTGCCAGGCTCAATGTAATTCTGATATGGATACAGTAGGTGATCAAGTGCGAGACGTCCATTATTATGGTTTTCGCATTCACGATAAACCTAAAACTGGTTTTGGGAGTGATGAATGAGGATTGGAATAAAGAACTTTTTAGCGTTAAAACTGTGCATTTGAAGCCAAAATATTTTTCTGTCGATTTTTTTAGCATAGACTGTTGTAAATCCGTTTCTGGCCTGTTAAGTTTGTCAAATGTCAATTAAAGAAAATTATTTTTGAAGGAACTGACATGTCACTCCCTCCTTTCACGCAACAACTATAGATAAATGGCGTAAAAAAGATACTGAGAAACAAAAGCAGTTGGACTGGGCTCGAACTGTTGGCGTGCCACTTAAACCACCACCGATTAAAGTCTTACTTGACGAACAATGTGCAGGGTTGAAGATCTTCGAGTCCGACGAGGAGACCGAGGAAAGAAAAGATGATAAATTGGTTCTCGATAAACTCTTGGAGAAAAATAAACAAAATCGGCTTCTCGATGACGCCCTGGTGATCGGTGACCGCAAAAAGAAAATATCTCCGCAGGATACGCCATTGCTGGAATTACTGACGGAAAAAAGACCAAAATCACCGAAGAAGAAAAAAGAAAGAGAGGAAATAAATTTTTACGAGAAGGTGGCAAAGTCTAGCACGAAGAGTAGCATAGACGTGAAAAAAACGGAAGAATGTAAAAAAGACGAATTTGCTTATAAACCCTGCGTTAGACCGTCTCTTCCCAGCGTCGAAAGAAATTTCGAAGATATGACTCCAGTCATTAAGAATTTAGAAGAAGAACGAAAAGCTAAGAAAAGTGAAGACAGTTCTATTTTGCCTAAAGTGTCGGCATCAGACGGTACCACTGAGATCTTGCTCAATGAAGCTGAGGCAAGGATAATCAAGTTAAAAGCTCGAATGAAAAAAGTCGCTTTAACTGAAGCAAATGTGGACGAAGAGGAGAAAAAATCCGAACCTAATTTACCGTCTTTTATGGATGGAAATAAATCTGGTCCTCAAATTTGGAGTTCATCTGAAAACGAACAAAGTGAAGACGACAGTGAAGATGAGCAACCAGAAAAGAGCACCGACATTCAGCGAAACGTTCAATTTTCTATTCCCGACTATGACGACGACTCGATAAACATTTGGACTTTGGGCACCAGTAATCAGGGAAACAGGCCTACTATGAAAGATAGGGTTAAGAATCTACCTGAGATTAGATTAATACCCAGAGACGAGAAAGAAGAAATTGATGTATTGGAGCAGTTCACGAAACAAGCGGCTGAGGAAGAAAAGCCATCCAACCTCGCTGCTATTAAACCAACTTTAAGGTCCGGCAGAGTGAAACCATTTCATCTCGCAGCCGAAGAAAATAATAGAAGTTCGTTTACTTCTCCAAAGCGTCCTCCTTTGAAAACTAGTTCTGGTGATGCTGCAGTCAGACGAGCTAAGAAAGAGTTGAGGGAATCGAAAAAGAAAGAGTCACCGCCAAGCATTTTTCGCGTGATAAAATTCACGAAGAAACAACAATCAAGCAATAAAGAAAAAAGCAAAATGAGGATGAAGAAGGTCGATGACGAAGTGAAACCATCTAAACTAATCGAACCCAAAGCGAAAAGTATCGAAAAACCGGCATTACCGAGTGAAATGATCGCTGGCGCTGTTGGAAGCGAATTGGCTATGGCAGCACTGGCTGCAAGCGCGAGTGGTAATTCGACTGACACCGACTCGGAATTGACTGAAGAACGGAAAAAACGAAAGAAGAAATCTAAGCAAAATACATCATCAGAGGTATCGGAAGAGACCGAAGTGCAGGAAGACCAACCTGACGAAGAATATTTATCCGAAGAAATGAAAGTAGCGAAATTGGCAGCCGATTTCGGACTATACGACGCCGTATCCAGCCAACCAATGATCGATGCGCCCTATTTGAAGCCGATAAAACCAGCGGGCGAAATTCCTAGGCGAGTTCTCGTACCTAAACGATTGCCGAGAGAATTCGATCTTGTCCGAGACGAGCGGTTATTCTTGTGGGAGAAACCAGACGACAAGGGCGTAGCCGAAGAAGAAAAGCAAAAATTTAAAAATTTTATCGAGTCCATTAAACAAAATCGACAACCGATTGAAACTCCGACTGAAGACAAAAAAGTGTGGATCGAGCCGACCAAACAAGAAGTTATTGAAAGTGAGCTCGATAAGAGAAATAAATTCCTGACCGAGATATTCACGATGGGATATTATCCACCGGAACCAGCACCACCTGATCCGGATTTTCCCCATATCTTTACCGGGTTAAATTCATCTGGTGCTCTTAAGTTTAATTAAACGAAAGAAAAACTTCATTTTCTTATTTAATGCATGAATGTCAAAAATAAGAAAATGAATTCGAGCAATTGGCGTTAAAAGAATGATTTTGTAAAGGAATAATTTAGAAGTTAATTTCGTGATCGCAATTGCTCGAAATTAATTAAATGTTAGTTGTTGCCCCTAAAACTTAAGATTTTTGCTATGCACATTTATTCCTTCACAGCAAAAACAGTTGTTCCACCGACTCAAGTAATCGCGCAGGAAAAGTGTTGTGTCGATGAGAAAGACAAAGATATTGAATATGAATATTACGATGATTACGATGAAGATCTCGAGGATTATGATTACATTGTGATTACTGATTCGCGTGGCGAAATTCTCAAACCGATACCCAAAAAAAGTGATAGTAACCGGTAAGGATTTCGGTAATGGATTTGGCTCGATTTTTCCTCATTAATTTTGATATTCAACTGTTTTAAAATTATATATTAATTTTAAAATTATTAATATTATTATTTTCTTTTTCAGCAACCAAATCCCGTTAGCAGCGTTGTAAATAACGTCGTTAATAGCTGTACATAAGATTGAAAATTGGAGAAAAAAATTCAAAACCAAAAAAGATGTTTAGAAAAAAGTGTAAATATACCTGGGATGAAATTGTTTTTTGGTAATTATTAGAAAGTTTGAACGTCAGCGTAGTTTCGTTATTAAAGAAAAAAACCAACAAAAGATTTGTGCAGTGCGACAAAAAGTAAAAATTAAAAAAATTGATTTCATGACTGGTATGTAAAAGTTAGCCTAAAAATATTAAAATAGTTTGAATCATTCGTGTGTGTGTGTGAGAGATAATTTCATTAGACTTAACGACATTATTCATGCTTGAAATATTTTATCACGTACTTTACATCCAAGCTTCAATAACATTAATTTGATCTACAGTAAAATACTGCATAAAATAAATTCTTAACTTTGATGATTGTTAAAATTGTGAGCAACAACTATATTTTTAGTATGGATTAATTCATCCTTGAACAAATATTCATTGATTGTTCTAATTTTAACATCGATTGTATTAAAGCTAGAAAAATAGTTTTATCTCTAATACACATTGATTGCATTAAGTTAGTAAATACTGAAGATAAATTAAATTATTTTAACTCGCAAATAAAAATAACCTTTGAATGACTAGAATATAAATGTTAAGTATTTGAAATAAACCGAGAAGTGAAACAAAACTACCATTTACAAACAATTCGGTATTTCGCTAAGTATAGTTTATAAATATTCATTTTCGTGACGAGTGATTGCCTTTTCCATTCCCCAAATATTCCGATTGATGGTAACGTGCACGGGTTGCGTAATCGATATTATCTTCGTTTAATTGTGCGGCCATAGTTTCAACACCTGGGTGCATTGATGCTATTATTATTTGATCTTCATCCGGTACCGTTTTCCTTTTATAATACGAATAATAAATTTGATTTATATCATCAAATAGAAATAATTCAATACGAACCCAATTAGTTGATACAACGAAACCTTAATTGAGAAGAAAAACCTGAATTTAGCAACTCCCGGTGAAACACCGGGATTTGCTTGGCCTATGTACATGTAAATAATTAAAGCGACAGCAAAGTGGATAAGTGCATATGCCCATTGAACAAAAAACATCAAAAGAATGTTTACAAAAGCCTGAAAATATAAATTTTCAAATACTAATTATTGATAAAAACAAAGAAACGTACGCCAAGTATAGAAATCCAACGATTACACAACATTGAATACCATTTAATAGATTTACTACCGATTTCCGTTGCCATATTTGAGTCTGCAATTTTTTTTAAAAATTTAATGTTGAAAACAATGGGAGTTTATTTGATCTTTACATCCTCAATAAACCTTACGTTTTTCAAGAAGAGCGTTTAAATCTGATAAGGTTTCATTACTACTATCGTTTTCTTTTTCCTGAGATTTAATCGTGAGATTATTAATGGGTTCCTCTACACTTAAAATACTGCTATGTTCATCGGGCGAAGATATTAAACTGGAAGTCGCCGAACTTGCTCGGGTTGATAATTTTATTTGAGTCTGAAATTTTAATTTCAATCCAATTTCTCATTTTCATTACCACAATTAAACTCTTACGTAAGTTTTTTGTCTGTATTTGTTTCTTTCCGGAAAAAGTTTGTCCAGAACTGTCGTACCTTCAGTTACGGAGCCATAAGTTTTAGAAATTTTATCAAAAGTGGGACTAACATCCTTAGTTCTGATAATAAAATATAATTTAAAATTTTCAAATTGGCTAATTTTTAATGAATAAATTTACTCTAATTTTTGTTCCTGTCTTTGCAACTCGTCAAAAGACATAGCAAGTGCGAAATAAGCATAATTGATTGCAGCGTAAGTTAATAGGAATGGCATCGTTACGAGAGGAGCCAAAGTGTTAATCTTTCCCACAAGAATAAATATAACCGCCGTAATTGTCGTCACAAAAATACTGATTTTCGGTATTTGGTTGGGCCCACTCTAATAATAAATACATTTAAAACAACTAATTAGTAATGAATTTGTTTGGTTTATATTTACCCCTTTGCCCAATACGTTAATGAGTGGAATGACATTCTCTTTAGCAATACTCTGAAGAACTCTGGGTGTCCCATACAAAGTTGCCAGACAAGCGGAAACAGAAGAAATGTAAAGACCAGCTAAGAATACCACGCCCAAAGCTGAGACCTAAAAATTTTAATCAACTCTTGTAAAAAAACATCCAAGAATCATTATCCTCTTACACACCTTTTCGGCGATTAAGTAGTCTGTTAATAATGCACCGCGTTGACATGTGGCACCCAATATTAATATAAATAAAAGATATAAAAAGGAACTAAAAAATTATTAGTGATTTGTTATAAAACTCCACGAAATATTCTTTCAACCGAATTCTAGTTTGAAATTAAATATTCTTTGAGATGAGGTAATTACCTGGCTCCGATTGCGGACAAAGTTCCAATTGGTATATCGCTCGATGGATTGCGCAAGTCACCGCTCATATTAATTCCAGCAAAAACACCAGTTAAGGTTGGAAAAAAAACTCCAAAAACAGTAAACCAATTATTATTTTCAGTGTAAGCTGATTTCGAATTATTCCAAAAATTTGGAGAAAAGTAGCCATCAACTCCGGCCTCTAAAATTAAAAGTCAAATCTACAATTTACACAGTATCAACTATTATGTAATATTAAGATGATATAAATTAGTAAAGTATATTTTCTTGTTCAAACCATTCAAGCATTATGTTAGATAAAATTCTATTTTTACCACTGTGTATTACAGTAAATTTAATTTCACAATTCAATGTTTGCTTTTCTTTACATTACATTCTCGTGTGAATCTGCTTAGAAATGGATCTGTTTACAGTTTTACATTTCTAGCTGTTCTGGATATTGTATACTTTACTTAGTTGTCAAAAATGTTTACCAGGTTTTATATGAACAAATGATCCTACTGAAAAATCCAAAGCTGCCAGTAAGAGAGTTATAAGTAAGATGAACTGTAATTTAATCACCCAAATCACTCCAGCTAAATTAATCCCTATTATAAAAATGTTTGTAAACAAAAATATATCAAATTTATTTATCACTCGCTTTACCAACCAACTAAAATGACTAGAACTGATAATGCAATTGCTCTTTCTATCCACACATCTTGATGTGGCAATAACTTTCCAATTGCTTCACCGAAACCAATACTGTGAAGTGCTGCACCCACAGCCTATAAAAAAAAATTTAGAAATTTTAAACTAAAATAAAAAGCCTAGTCTTGCTATACCTGACCAAAACAGTAGATAATACCAATAGCACCACCAACTCTCGCACCCAAAACATGAGAGAGCAGAAAGTAAATTCCTCCACGCTCAATTGGGCAACGTTCACAAATTCCAATTCCAGCAAAAACTGATGCAAGAATGATGAGAATTGCTATAGTTACTATCAACATTGAATTCCCAATACCAGCTTCACCCTAAAATTCATCAATAAATCAAATAGAAGCACAAGTATATTAAAATCTATATTAAAAAATTCCAATCTGCCGAAAACAATAACGAACCACAATCCATCCTGACCGCAGAAATATAATAACGCCAAATAAATTAACCATACAAGCAGTAAAAACTCCATCCCAAGCACCAAATAAAATTGGTTGGGATAAAAAAAAATTTGTTTTCCACCATGGCTTTGTTGCTGAACTCTACCAATAAAATAACACTTATTTCCACAATGTTGACAATATAAATTACACATCGTTTTATAAAAAATAAATTATACCTGATCTTGACTGAAAAGTTCATTATGGTAAGGAGAATTGTGAATTGGGGATTGTTCATCTATAGTATTATCATTATGAAGTTCTTCATCTGTCTGGAGACCAAATTTCTTCCAATCTTGGGTCGGAGTATTCGTTTTCATCCTGTGATCTTAGGCAACAAGACTTACTAGCTGTAAAAAAAATAAAAAAATATGTAAACACATGTAAGGTTATAAAAAGATAAAATATTCAATATTGATGCAGGTGCTCTTAATGTAGTTTAAATAGAATGATAAGAGTCTAATCCCATAATTTTTGATAATTTTGTTATACTTTGGCGACTTTTACTTATTTTGTTTTTTTTTCTAAGATTAATTTTACTACTGCAATCAATTTGCTGCACATTAGAATAAACTTTTAAATTAACCTACTCATTTTCATTCAATTAACTACTAACCAAACAAAACATACCGTTTATGTATGGCAGAGATCACCATATGGCAACAGCCAACAAGCATGTTACAAAGGTTTGTTGGCCGTTAATATCTCAATTAATTATTTGTCTGTTCATCATTTAAACAACGTATGTTAGAAAAAGTTTCGACACTAGAACCAATCTTGTCATTGATTAGTAAATTACATTATTTAACGTTGTACCCACACATCCGAAAAATAAAGATTTCCGCGTCCAAACATCTGTTGCTCACACAGGCCATCTAGTGGTTGATGGAAATAAAAAGTTGGTGTAATGATGACTTTATCCTAAAATAGATATAGATGCGTATGTAAGTCTTGAAAAGTATTTTGGTTAAAAATTTCAAAACGTACAAGTTGAATTGTAAAAATTTAATATTTTTTTGAAAAGGGGTTTTTAAGATTACTTTTTTTTTCACAAATAAAAAATAATTAATTTATGAGAGTCAATTGTTAGTTTAAACAAAGTATTTTAAATTTTTATTTTATATTAATTTTTGAATAGTTGATTATTAACTTCAGTGAAATATGCTCATTTTCTAGATATTTTATTGCGAAAATAATTGATATCTACATTTGCTCACCTGCCTTGTACTAATATGACGCAATTGCCGTACTTTGTTACTTTGTTTCATACAGATTACATTACTCAACCGAGGCTAAATTGACTTCAGCATCTGTAATATTAAAGAATGCATACGTCAATGTAATTTTTTTTTAAAGAGAACATTGAGAAAGATAAAATGGGAAGATCTAAATACTCAAATATAAATTGTACTGAGATTTTAGAGATAATTAATTTATTTTAAATAATTAATAAATTGATCAAAATCTTTCAGACTATTGCTAATTTGTTTAGTAATCGTCTAGATTGCATTGAGAAATTGCAGATTGCATATTGCATGTTTTTCAATTTTATGTTTAAGCCACGTCACCTATTTTTGGGTTCCAGTGAAAACCGGTAGATATTTTCGTATTTAAAGGTTAATCTTTTTATTTTAAATAATGCGAGGATCCTCATTCACATTCACTTCCAGTTAAATATCAAATACAATGACAAAAAAATCTAAAATCGAAATTTATTTAATTCTTGAAAAAAATTCCACTCAAAAAGCTTTTTAAATTGATAGCCCAGGAACAATGTGGAAAAGGAAATAAACAGACCACAAAAAAGGTTCGCAAAACTGAACAAAATTGCGTCACCACGCATAAACGATTAAAATCATTGCGAAATCGTATAAAAAAATCCTCCGCGGAAAATAGTTCCAAAACAATTTCGAAGTGCATCGTCATCAAATTGTCGATTACCTTATTTTCAATTTCAAAACCCCACAAAAATGGTTAAAAATTTAGGTTTAATGGTGTAATCCAAACTTTAAACAAAAAATTATAGAATTTTAGAGATGACGTCAACTTAATGCGGAAGAAAAGTAAAAGCTTCCGGGTGATGCGGTCAACAAAAATAAGGAATAAGCTCCGCCTTTGGAGTGCGCGGTGTGCCTGGGCACAATGGCACAGAATGGTTGCTGTTGGTTGTATGCGGCTTGTTTCTGAGCAGGATCGGTCCTTTTAGGCCCGTCCTGACTTTGGAACGTATTGTTAGGGAGGTGAATGTGTATTCCCTCATTGGAATTTGATAACAGCCGCTCTCAGGAACAAGATCGAATACAGTAAGTAACTATCGTTTTCCCTATTTTAAGCTCGAGTACGCAGCTTCTTTCCTCGCGAGCAAATATTTGGCGATAAAATTTGGGAAAAAAATCGAATAATAATATCCCGTATTTGGCGATTATAAGTGGTCAAATTGTATTTACGCGTTTATTAACGCTCAAGGTTGGTGTTTAGTTGAGTATAATAAGCAATGGAAATGACGAAATGCGTTTAAATGATTTCAACATATGATGATGATGATAGCATTCACATTTATATTAATTATTTACATCTATTACAGATTCTCAGCTGCAACGGCAATCAGTGAGTTGTCAGACGTTGATTCCATCGAAAAGAGTAAAAGAAGTCTGACTTTAGATCCAAACAACATTAGAAATTCACGTTCTGTACCGTTCGAAAAGAAGAAATATATTTTTATTTTAGTGATTCGTGACATTCGTTTAGTTTTATAATTGAAAAAAAACCTCTCATCGATAATAAATTGGTGATCGCTAATTAGCTCATGCACTGCATTGCTTATTCACCATTTCAAGACTCGAACACCGATGTTCAACTCAAGCAACATTCCGCTTGTTTCGAACAAGGAGGTTTCGACAAAACAACACCTGCGCCCACCGATCTAGCGTTTGCTCATTTCGTCGCTGATGGCCTCAACCACGACCTCCATCTTGCTGTTTCGGCGACGAAAGAAAGGATCGAACACAAAGTTGGGGATAGGCAAACTCCAATTCTAAGGATCGGTCGCTATCTTCTGTTGGAGCAGTTGGAAAATTTCATCAGCTCCTACAAGAGTGTAAATACTGAAACTCAGGATGAATTAGTTTGTAAAGTAAGTAATTTAAAAAAAAAAAAACAATTTTGGGGAATGTAAAGAATTCGATAAAAGAAAATTTGAAGGTATTGTGAAGCCTCGAAATTCTTTTGGGCGAAGTGGAAATGGGTGCAATAAGAGGTGTGTTGCTCGAACAAAAGCAAAAACTTCAAGTTTTTCCAACCAGACGTTTTTGGTTGTTTTCAATGGAAGGCCCGGTTTCGTGTTTCACCACTGGTTTCTGTCTGACGATCGAATAAAATAGGTGACATTTGCTCCTGTCAAGAATTTTTATTTTTGGGTTTTGTTAGGTCTGAAAAGCCAGAAAATTGACTTAAGAAAAAATAAAACAAAAAAAGGGGCTTGTGACAGATTTAAGACTCGCCTATCCGGACCATTAGTTATTGCCCCCGTTTCGTCTTTGTGTGAACCGAGTTAAAGGTTCGTTTAGCTCTGATGCCAAAAAAATGTTTTATTTAATTATTTTTATACTTTAAAAATAAAAATGAAGTTTCGATGTTTGTTACCAAGGGAGGAAACGGGATGTAAATTGTTTATGGTGAAACTTCATATGTGCACTGCGTAGTTTAATTTCTCAAAGGAAAATTTCTCCATATTGTAAATATGACTAACGATTGACATTTTTGTTATTCATGCAACTCGCACAAAAGACACTTGTTTGATTCGATCAATTGATTTTTTTTTTTGAAAAAAAAATTTTCCCTTTCGCTGTTTCCCTCAATTGAGTAATATCGTTGAACAAATAAAAATTTTTTGAAAAGAATTTTTATTATTTCCTATTTTTATTGATCTATTTCACTGTAAATTAGTTTAGCTCATCACATTTTATATACATATATATTCAGTCAACAGTTTGTTGAACTTTTATTTTATGCTTCCTGGTAAATGAGAATTGTCTCAATGTTTTTTCTACGAAACGCCTGTTAAATAGGATTAATATCCGTAAAATTGTTAGTGGAAAAAAATGTATTGTTAATTCATATTTTGTCGGGTCATCGAGTTTTTTTATTTAATGACTAACGATAAAAATACAACGAGTTAATGACCTAAGTCCATCAAACTCATGCTTGGATGATATAATTTTTTTTAAATGAATTTAATTGTTATTTTATTTTTGTCGTTAACAGGTAGTTAAGAAGAAGGATTCGCAGAAAATTCTATCAGCTTATTTTCGGATGGACGCTCATGAACATATCAACGAAGTGCAAGAAGTGATCATTGGCGAGACAAAGACCTACATTTTTTTGCCGGATAATTACGGCGATTTGTATTCCTATGTCCGAAAGCAACGACGATTGCGTGAATCCGAGGCTCAGCAACTGTTTAAGCAAGTGGCAATGGCGGTTTCTCATTGCCACGAGAATGGAGTCGTTTTGCGTGACCTTAAATTGCGCAAATTTGTTTTCAAGGATGCCGAAAGGTGAGGCCATTTTCAACATAATATTCAATTTGCCCTTCAATTTGCTTTTAAACTATAAACAAGTTTTTGAGTTACCAATTTACTTTAAATTCATTAATTCTGCCAACATTTGATATTTTTTTGTTTGATGTTGAGCAATGAGCGATCAATTTATACAAATGAAAAACTCCACGTGTAGAGATTATCAACCTCACGGTAATAACTGACATCCTTGTAAAATAAATCTTTATGCAGGCGGATAAATCAGCTGTTATGTAGTTTTGTATTACGGTATGTTTGCAAATGATAGATACAGGAAAAATTTATTTCGTCATTCCTTTTTATTTTTCCATACTTATGAGTACGTGTGTTGCATCAATTTCCTCTATAAATTTGCTACACAATTTTTAAATTTGCGATACCGATTAAGTGCGACGAGGTCATAAACTTTATCAACTTTTTAAGCGCTTTATCGCAGACTACGATAAAAATGTTAGAAATTTGATTTAGTCTGCCATTGCGTCAATGCGTTCGAGGAAATAAATAAGTGCATAAGATCGAAATGGGCGGTTTTGAAAATTACACGAGTTGCACAATCGTTTTTAGAAGTTTTGAAGAAAAAAAACTTGTTGTTATCGTGTTTATGTTCTGTAAACGGAAAATTCATTACTCATTTATTGATCCATTTGTTAGACGGATTTGGATATGAGTAAATTAAAGCGAAGAGAATTTAGTCGTTGACATGATTCAAATTATACGGGGTTACCGTTAGCAACGAGGAAAATTTTCTATTAAGCAAAATGCAATCAATATGTTGCCTCGCCAGTTTTGTGTTGAAATTCTTTAAAGATTAAATGTGCGCTGATAAAATTTAATTATAATAAATGATAATGATTAACTTACCAGTGATGTCACGCGTCGTCATTTGTAATCGTAATTTCTGTTTCCTAATTCCGTTTTCATTAAATTCAACGAATTTTTGGTTGGGTTATTGAATAATTATTTCGCTCCAAATGTAATATTTAATGAGGGAATTTTCCGCATTAAAAAAGGGGAACGATGATCGATGCTTGGTTTTTTTACGTCATTTTTAGTTTATTTTTACGACATTGGTATGTGAATAATTTATGTAAATTAAGGAAACTGCTCTGTTTTCTATCCATTCAAAATGGGTAAAAGTTAATTATCGGTTTATTACTTAAAAATAGTAATAATAATTTTTATTGATGTTATTTTTAAATTTAAAAATAAAAATTTGCTTTAGGGAAGTGAAGCAACGCAGAATTAGTTTGTTTGTGATGGTTAAATGGAGTGTTGCAAACTATGAAAAACTAGTTGGTTCCCCACCCTTGATTCTTGAACAAGGCCAGCAAGACTGGATTGTGGTTTTCTGGTCGCTGAACTTTTACAATTTTTTTTCCAACCTAATTTCACATTGCAAAAAGTAGGAAATGACAACTCCTTCGTTCTTCAGTAGCTTTTGAACTACATCATCTTTTCTTGTGTAACAATTGATTAAAAAATGAAAAAAGTTGTTTAGAATTGTAAATTTTAATTGTGAAATAATATATAACTCCTTATTTACTTCCAAATAAGGGCAACCATTTAAAAATGTTTGCTCTCATCTTTCTATAAATAAATTGCTTCATTGGCTCATTCAGTTGAGATGGCAAACTGTGACGCTTCCTGTCTGGTATGCGTAATCATATTTATTTGAAGAACTGTATACTTGCGACTTGTTTGCTAATACGCTTTATGAGTTCAAATGGAGAAATCCAGTTCCTGTTTGATAGCTTATGTTGTAACTCAAAATCTTTATATCTATTTTTTTAAAAAAAATAAATGTAATTAATAAGTCTAAAATTTGCTTAATTTCATTTCAGAACTCAATTGAAGCTCGAATCACTCGAAGATGCGGTTATATTCGACGAAGACGATTCTCTCGGTGACAAACACGGTTGCCCGGCTTATGTTAGTCCTGAACTTCTCACGGCGAGCGACAGTTACTCGGGATGCTCGGCCGATGCTTGGAGTCTCGGAGTTATGCTGTACACAATGCTAGTTGGCAGATACCCATTTCACGATAACGATCCCAATGTTTTGTTTACCAAAATCCGTCGTGGTCACTTCGTAGTTCCCGATTGGCTTTCGTCGAAAGCTCGGTGCATGATACGTGGATTATTACGCCAAAATCCTGACGAGCGGCTCACAGCATCGGATGTTTTGCTTCATCCGTGGTTGAGGCCTGGATCGACGGTCGATCTGTTACCACACTTTAAATGTGAAGCTAAAGTGCCAGATCAAATCGTGCCGACTGGGAATTCGGTTAGTTTGTTCGAGTCAGCAAATGGTGGACATGTAAAGTGATAAATGATACAAATGTCTATTTTTTTTTGCCTTTTTTTATTGTTTGTTTTCTTATGCAAAAATGACCAAGTTTGTGAAGGCCCTCCGACCCTTGACTTTAAAAAAAAATATTTCCAATTGTTCGCAATAGGAATTTTTATTTTTAAATTTATAGATTATCAAATTTAGGTTTAAATTAATTTTTTTTTTTTGAATTTTTTTTTGGGGAGCAAATGTAATTTGTTAATACGTATACTATCGAAGTACCTGAAAAGGGGAGACGAGAATCTCTCATTTGTTAACAAAGTAAAATGATTAAAAAAAAATAAGCACAAGTTTCGAGGTACGATGCATTCCCATGTCTTTCAGCATTTTCATTTTAATTCAAATTGTATTTTTTTATTAAAAATAAATTTAATTGCTAAAAAAAAATTTAATATTAATTTATTTTATGCATGGCGCGGATAAGAATTTGTTTGCGTAAGTGGAAAGTACGCAAGAATTAGTTTTTTTCTTTCTAATGTTATAATTAGATTAAATGTTCATGCAGTGCCAACATTTTATTCGAAGTTAAGACTTCCCTTTGACCCACGTCACAGTAAATTAGGGAAGTGAATTTTTTTTTTATGTAGAAAACTTAGTCAACACTTGTTTATTATTTTTGAACAAAAACAAAATGAAATTATGAAAGCCGAATTTGCTTTTTATTTTACTACCTCTTGTTCTTTTTGGGGTTCCACGCTATTCACTCGCGTTTCCCTGCGACCACGAAATACCAAATAATTCAAATATTAGCTTGGGTCGGAGGACTTTTTTTGTTTTGATTGAGCGAATCGTGTTAATTTTTTATTTTTCAAAGGTGCTTCTGATGTAATAATTAAGACATCATTCCAACCATTCACATTCATATGCCCTTCATTTCATCGAACAAAGATATAAAAAAATATATTAAGAATTAACTTTTAAAAAATCGACATTATTTAGTTAGGCTATTTTTCATTCAGTGTAATAATAACTAAAATTTATATTCAAAATGTTAAAATTTTTTTTTGTTTTTGTTCTTTTGAAAATTTAAAAAAAATTATTAAAACTCATTGTTGCATTAGCCTGCATTGAAAATATTTTGTGATTAGGTATGTAAAGAAGGTTAACATCTGTTAAACGTGAATAAAAAGTTGTTTGGAGCTAAAAAAAAAAAATGAGGAAAAGAAATTTATTTATTTTTAAAAAATAAAATCACGAAAAAGAAATGACAAAAATAAGTTTTTGAAAAAAAAAAATCGAATGATTAAAAATTTTTTTCTTTAATTTTGCCTTAGTAACAGAAATCAGTGGTAATGTCAACGGTCCCATCCAAAAGTCATTGATGTGGAAACGTGTGTGCATAACATCGTTGAAACAGATGTGAGAAGATTGCGAAATTTCAAAACTGCTAATCTTTGCTGCAACTGATACGCAGAGAACGAACGTGACTGACGTCATTAGAAAACCAATACTTTTAGAAACTTTAAAATAAAAATTATTTATGGTTAATTACGTTTTACATAATAACGTAAGAAATGCTGTGACAACATGTCTTATGTCGCTTGCCAACGATTTTGCGAAACAAAAAATTCCTAAAATAATTAAACTTTAATTAAATTTGCTAAAGACCCACAATTAAATTTACTAAATCATCTCACTCTTTATTAATATTTATCACACATAAAACAAATTAGATCATGATCACATCCATACAAAACAAATGCATAAAAAAGTGCCTCCAATGAGGACAATTTAAAAAAAAAAAAGGATTTCCGCAGGAAAACCTGATAAATCGAAAATTGATGTCGGTTGGAATTTTTTTTATTTTTTTATTTAAATGTTTAAAAATATTTCAGGAATTTAACATTTTGAGTTTACAATAAGACGTGTTGAAATCATTCTGGTAGCTAAAGCATGAGTTTCGCATGAGCAGACCTCATCGAGAAATTGCGCAATGCAGAGTTGCCTTGCAAACAATTCCAAGTGCGCAGTGAACTGCGCAATAAAATTGATGATGGATTGAAGAGTTGACTTTGGGCGTGCATAGCAGAAGGAATAAAAGTTGCGACACCTATCAGCCCTGCCAAATAAATTGATGATTCAAGAGATAAACGAGAGACCTTGCTCAGTCGAATTTCACATGCAAAAACAAGCTGTTGTTGTGCATGGATGAAATTCAGGAAGAAACCTTGACTGGGATTTGAAAAGAGGGAAGAGAAACAAACCGAAACAGCTGAAAAACTTATGTTAAAAGATCTAAACCGATAATTTTTTAACTTAAATTAAAATTTAAAAAATAAACATTTTTCCCTTACAAATTCTTGCTAAATAATTAATTGAACATGCTTATTGTCATTTCATGATGAAAGGAGATGGGTTTTCCATATTTACTTCGTAACGTCTATTTTAAAGCTTCAAAAAGCTATGCACAGCGTATTTAGCAGCTGTTTGAATGCTTACTCTGTTTCGTAATATTTTCCATCTGGAAGAGTGAAGTAATAAACAATTATGTCAATTAAAATTGACGAAATAAATATCGATATTCGTAACAAACGAAAACATAAATTATCAATCAGTTTTTGTTTGTGTTAATATAATCTGTTTATTTTTTTGTTTTCGAAAAAAAATTCATTATGAGTAAATAGTTTATCTCTCCTGGTCTATCGATGACTCACTATTAGTTTCCAATGAGTTTTGTTGATTTAAGTATTAAATTTTATTTTTGAAAAAATGTTAATTTGATATTATTTCATTAACTGAAAATTGCTGTAATATTGCTATGCACGTGGAATTATTGTGATGTATGGCGTCATTAAGCAGGAAAATATTAAAATGCAATTAATTTATCAATTTTAAATGGGAAAATTATTTTTGTAATAATTACTAAAGTTAGATTTAATAAAGAAGTTTCGAGACTCCTGTGTAAAGCATGTCGGAGGTTGCCTTTTCAATAATTGAAGGCCATTCAAAGGAGTGGCAAAACAGGTATAGCAACGGATGTCGCAATGCTCTGAGCAGACATCTGACAGACCTGATGCCTTATAAAAATACATAAAGCGCAATAAAAATTCAAGTTTGAGCAGATCGTGACCAATTTTAAATCTAAATAAAAGAAATTTAGAATTTTCAAATCTTATAATTCTTTTGTTTATCAGATTTGATTTAATATCAATTTAAAAAAATTTAAATAAAGGATTGGTTTTTAAGGTTAACTTATCGCATCATCTTTCTCTTTCCCTCGACAATCCTTAAACTCTCCTTATAATTCATTTGTAATTGAGGAGTGTTGCTTATTCCCAAGAAATTTTTTCAATGTGTTGTCATCAATTTCCTTTATTCTTTTTTTATCATTATAACAAATTGGGATTTACCATAGACATTTAATTCATTAATTTAAGTTTCAAAATTGTTATTAAATTTTTTTTTAAAAAAATCGTTTTAATTGAAAAAAGAAATTCACAGAAAAATGACGAATAATGCACGAAAATGAGAAAAAAAATTTAAAATTGTGTGTAATTTTAAAAAGTTAAAAATAAAATACTGATTTCAACGTAAAATTCAGGACTACTTAGTTAACTCGCTTTCCCCAACTCGATTTTCTTCTGAATAGCCCGCGAAGAATGATATAAAAAGGCATCAATTAAACCAGCAACTGCAACCAAACAAAAGAGAAAAATCAAATAAACAGAAAAAACGTATAAGGAAAATACAATCAATCCAAACCAGTAAAAACTCCACCAATTATTGCGCAGACTCCGGTTAAAAAATGTGTGAAGGACCTTAAAAATGGAAAACATTTTACAAAGACACCTGAATATTATTAATACTTGACATACTTCGTTTTTTCCGTATATTTCACCATTAATGGTGATAATTCGTAAATAATAAACACTCCTGGCAATCCCTGTTCACTCACAGTCGATAGAATATTCTTCACGTGTCTCGTCACAGAAAACTGGTTTGTTTTTAAAGTCTAAATAAAGTAACAGTACGATAAGACAAAAAAATACTATGTAAATATTATTGTTATTTTTATTAGCTTACATATCCGTCTTTTCGTATGTAAGTGGTTGGAACAATTTTTACATAATATTGGTACATCATTGCACCTAATGTAAAAGAATATAAATTTTTTTTATTACTTTTCATATTAAAAACAATGTTGTTTCTCACGGTTAATCTTTATGGGGTACTTTACTGAACTAAATAATGAGTAATATTTCTTTTTTTTATTTATTCGTGCTGCATTCCTAGCCAATTCAACCTTGGGGTTGAGGCATCCCTATTCAAGGTGATTATTCCAAAGGCCAAATTCATGCTTCCCTTGTGACTCAAGGATTACAGGTAGGGTGAAAGGTTATTCACATTTCAAGTTTATTGCGACATTTGTGAAGGATTGGGCAAAGACATTTTTAGTTTTAAAAATTATTTTTATGGATTTTTTTTATCATTTAAAAAATGAAAAAATGATAAATTGACTATTAATTTACAAATACTAAATTTCATTTGAGAAATAAAAAAAATAATTTTTTTTTATAATTGGGTTTTATATTTTAACCTTTAATTATAAAGATCAAGTGTAAAAATAATTTTTGTAATATTAAAGGTAATATGGCGATATCTAGTGACTGCTATTAAAAAGACAAAAAGGGAACTTCAAATGCATGTTGGGATCATCCAATTGCATTTTGGGAAAATCCCAAAATGACTGATCAGAGTTAAGAATTGTGAGGAAACTGTTACTTTCACCCTTGAAATATCAGCACGAAAGGAAGTTGCGTTTTTAAAAATTTCAGTCAAATTCCAAAGGTAAGCATAAATGCCTAAATGCAACCACTAATAATCTAATGGAGATCTAAACTTTAATTAAAAAAATTTCGCTTTTAATGATTTTGTGCAGAAGCGACTAATTTGGAGGATTTAACCACGTGAATTATAGACAATGCCAGTACCCGTCGGTTATCAAACCGGACCTAGTTGTTTCGATAGAATTAAACTCGGATTCACCATCGGATTTTGCGTGGGGATGGCATCGGGTGCATTATTTGGTGGTTTTTCAGCTTTGAGGTTTGTATAATAAATCATTGTAGTATAATTGCAACAGTACTTAATGTATAATTTTGTTATTTTTAGATATGGTATGAGAGGCCGAGAATTACTGCAAAGTGTTGGAAAAGTCATGCTACAAGGTGGTGGCACATTTGGCACTTTTATGGCCATAGGAACCGGGATTCGGTGTTAAAACAAAAGCGCAAATTTCTTATTTGACTTTAATTGCAAGAAGCCAACATGAAACCTAAATAACATTGAGTTTTCAACTGTTTATTTTTTGCTATTTAACATTTATAGTAATTTTTTGTTCGTTCCCTAGAAATAGTTTACTTTTCAAATAATACCTTATCCTTAAATAATTATTTGATAAAGTTTACTGATATGCAACAACACCATTGTGTATTTATATTTAAAAATAAACGAATTACAATAAAATATTTTTCCTTACCTTCTTCACTAAGAGTAAATGTTCCGTCTAAAGGATTGCTTTTGCCTGGGATTTTTGTACCGAACGATAAATGCCGTATTGTGTGAGTTAAGTTGAACTAAAATTGAAAAATGTTTAAATTCATTAAGTATTAATTTTGTAAAAATATAAATCCTTACTTCAGCTGCAGAGTATGGAAGTAAATCATGAACTGTAATAAATACGATCATTTTTATTTAATTTTGTTATTTAATTTCTTTTCACAATTTTTTACCGTGGACGTGATGTTGCTGAAAACTTTTTCCAGGTGCGATGTGAAAATTGCCCGCAACCTAAATATGCAATTATTTTTATTAAGATTTATAATTATTTAAGAATTACTGATATACTTACGCGATTTACATCTAAATAACCAAACACTTGACAACTCTCATTTTCTTTAAATTTTAATTTTTGAGCCAAAGATTCTAATTTGCATTGTTCAAATACATCCAATTTATGAATTCCCCATCCTTTCATTCTATACGCTTCTTGAACTTCATCGCAAGTATTGCAACAACTGGAATATCATAAACTAATTTATTAAAATATCATTTAAATTATCAATTCATTTATAACCATTACTTTCTACCATGTCCTTCCGCACCGTAACAACTCCCGCAGGTTGTCAGATTCGTAACTTTTGATATATTTGCAAATTCAGACGTCACCCCCAATTCTAACAAAAATATAAAATTAATAAAACTTAAAAAATTTCATAACATTTAAGTGAATGTCTCACTTTCTTCTCTCTCCGGTTCTTTAAGAGGTTTTCCTTCTAAACTCAATCTTCTTTTATAAATATTGTGATCAACATTAAGTTGTTGTGCACCCGACACGTCTATAGCATCAATACTTAAAACTAATTGTAAATTTTTGAATTAATTAAAAGTAAATTTGTAAAACTATTCAAAGTTTACATACAACCACAAGATATCCTGTGAAAAATTGCATCAATATTTATTCTTAGTTTCTGACCTCTGCTTGTATCGACTAATAATTCTTCTTGGATTTCTGTCGTTAAATAATAATTGAACTCAGACATAAATAAGCTGACCATAATAACGGCACTAATAATAGTCACTGAAATAATTAATCCATGTGTTAATATAATTATATACCAGAATAAATGTTGGCTGCTCACCGGTTGCCCCGCAATAAGTTTTGATCCGAAAATCATCAACCGTTTTGGGGTATGCATCAAATTTTCTTATTTTTTCTAAGAAACCTTCATTGGTTGGCATTATATAATTAATATACGATTATGGAGTTAAAGGGAAAGATATATCTAAATCTGCACGATTCCTTCCTGCCTCATGACATTCATAACTAGGAATTATTCTATCATTAGGACACATATGACTAGTTTGGGCAGGTGGACTTAAGCAACGTGTAATTTTATTTTTCTGAAATTATTTTGTAATAAAGTTTTCGTTTCGTAGCTTTTTTTTGCAGGTTTTTTTTTACTGTATAATAATAAATCTTATTTTCTTTACATCATTACCAACATTAGATGGCGGTAAGTGCACTTTGAAAATGGCGACTAACTGAATGATGCAGGAATTTCTCTCTGAAGTTACGAAATAGAGGTGCCAAATATTGGAAATTCAATGTTAAATATTAATTGCTTATTTCATCTTGCAAATGAAATAAGGTAAATATTTCTTAACAAATCATCATTACGTCATAAAATTATTTAAAATTTATAAATTTTTCCAGATTACATAATTTTTGGCATCTCTCAAAATTGAAGATGTCAATTTACGCAAAATGGAATTGAAAAATGAAGCAAGATTATTATTTATAACTTTTAAAATTAACTAGTTTGTCGCAATTATATTTTAATTAGAAAAAAAAATGAATGGTAAGAAATTATTCCTTGTTTTAATTATAAACTAAAATATTTTAACTGCAGAAGAGAAGAAAATACTAAAGCCATCAACTCCTCGAGTTTTCCAATCATTTTTCCGAGATAAGCACACAGTTCGCGAATTTGCTTGTGGTTGGGGAGCAGCATTCATAAATGTGATTATAACATTTCCCATTAACAAGGTTATGTTTAGACAGGTATAACAATCAAAAAGCCCAGAAGTAAATAAACTTACCTTAGCAGTGTTGACAAAAAATTCCATCTTAATAAAACCATTGGAAAAGTCACACTTCCATGTGAATTTATTTACTTGTGCAAAAATTAATTATTTTGTCAATTGCTTTCTAATTTTGTTTTGTTGGTTGAAGATGTTACACGGGCTTGAAACGCATAAAGCATTCGATCAAGTGAAAATAGAAGGAGTAAGTTTTTTGTACCGAGGCATTCTCCCTCCACTTTTACAAAAAACATTCTCCGTTTCAATTATGTTTGGGTCGTATGACAAATCTTGTCAATTACTTCTAACCAATTTTCCACATATTAATCCTAAAATGTGCATTGGTGCATCTGGACTTTTCGCAGGATCCGTCGAAGCTCTACTAACGCCTTTAGAACGTATTCAAACGTTGTTGCAGGACAACAAGTATCATTTACGATACAAAAATACGTTTCACGCCATTTTATCATTGCGCCAGTTTGGTATGAAGGAGTATTTTCGAGGTTTGACTCCGATTCTCATTCGTAATGGCCCGAGTAACATGATGTTCTTTGGACTGAGAACCGAAATACGCAATTTGATGCCTTCGACTCAAGCTGTAGTGGGAAGTTTTATAGAAGATTTTATTAGCGGTGCTATTATTGGTGCTCTCATAAGTACGATATTTTATCCCATTAATGTCGTTAAAACTCGAATGCAGGTTCAAGTAAGTGGACCTTTTCCATCATTCCTCAACGTATTTTGGACAATTTACAACGAGAGAGATAGAAGTATTCGAAGGTTGTTTTATGGAGTGCATTTAAATTACACTAGAGCCATATTATCCTGGGGAATTATTAATGCAACGTACGAATTGTTGAAAAAATTATGGCCAATTGATGAAGATTCCAAATGACATTGCTTTAGTTAATTAGATGTAAATTTTTTTTGGTTTGTTCACGTCTGTCTCGTCATAGCTCTTTTAATAATTTTCGAACGTTTAATCAAGACGAAAATTAAGTCTAGTCTTTTTCCGGATCAAATTTTTACGCTAAATTATGTCTAATAAGTAATTGACTTTCCAGTATTAAGTTGTTAGTTTCAGGCTGAATTTGGTGTACTAATTTTTTGATGTACCTAAGCTTGATGAATTAAATTTCATTTTTTTTCTTTAAAGCTTATTTAAGCTAGTCAAATTCAATGCTCAAATGAAAAATTATAGAATGGTGATTATTGATTTTCGGTATGTGACAAGTTGTCAATATCCCATTTGGCTCACTCCCAACTCCGTGATCCAAGCATAAAAATGAAGAAACGAAGGCTACTCTAAAAAAAAAAAATTTGTTCGAGAAAAACAATTTAATATTAATTTTAGAAATTTTTTTTAGCAAGGAAGGTAAAAATGAGATTGGAACAAATTTTGAATAGCAAAGGTCTAATATAGATTAGATACAAGTTCAACGAGATTTAATCACAACCCAACTCGTTATTGGAAATGCAAAGCATGAAGAGATTGACGATGAGATGCCAAATACTGCTAATCTCAATTACCTACAAATGGACGCGTAAATGGAATCGTAATGGAATTAGTGAGATAAGAAGTTGGAAAGGCCACACACACTTCTTCAATCATGTTTACTGTCAGTGAAAATCCATTTTGGCCGAGGGTAAATGAAGGCCCAACAAGCATCTGAAATAATTTATAAATGAATTACGTACGGCCATATAGACCAACCCGAGTAAAATAACACGACACAAATTAATTGAAATTGAAATCTTTATTTACAAATAGTGTAATTTTTAAGTCAGACAAATTCTAACTAGTAATGTAAATTTCTTTTTTTTTCAAATAAATTAGCATATGCTAAGCTGCTATGAAAAATTTGACAAAACTATTTCTCAAAGAAAATAGTAAATTAGCTACTGTATAAACTTTAAACTAATTAACAAGCATTGATGCGAATCCGATAAGTGATAAATGAAATTATTTATCCTATTGACTAAACGAGAGAAAAAGAAATGACAAGAAAAAAAATTACTGGTTTTTTTTCATTGTTTTCGTAATTATCGCCTTAACTGAAATACAGTTATGTAGTGAATGAACGCAATTTCATTCTGCCGATTGAATCCTTTATTTGGTTAGTTGAGGATAACTTTTGCTAAATCATTTATCACAGATCTTATGTCCGTTGAAGAGCAACACTTTCAACTTTGTAAATGTCACGTCGATTCGACATTAATTTTTGGTTTTCCATCTTTTAGGTTTTTTGGTTTTCGGATGAGGGATTAGGACTAGTACTATTTTTGTGGGGATTAAGGATAAATGATTTCTATTTGGCTACTGGTAATGCAAAAAATTGATGAAAATTTCCAATTACAGATTTGTAATTTTCAAACTTAAAATTAATTAAAAATTGATAAGTTTTGATATGTCTACAACTGAAATGAATGAATTACAATCGTTTTAAATGTGGATAATTAATTACGTTACAACTTATCAGGTAAAATAATTAAATATTTCCTCTATATATTTTTCTTTGGTAAATATATATCTATATATATAATATATGCTGTATTTACACTAGGGTGAAATAAAATGAGTGAAAGATGATAACTAATTGAAATTTCAATTTTAAAGACATCATTTAAATAGACTAAAACTAACAAATTCGAAAATATCTATAAAAAAAATTCCTTTTTAAATTTGAAATTTTATACAAAAGAAACAGGCAGTGAGTAATTACGGATAAGAAAAAAATTAATATTTAAACCAATTTTATTATTTAATATTTTGATATGACTCGTAATGAAAAATTAAAATGCGAACCCATTAAAAGCAGCTGCAACATAATTCAAATATACATTATGTACAATATAATTGTAAGTGCACAATTGCAGATATTGAAAAAGAAGTGCAGTTTATTTGAAATAGGGCAAGTTGCACATTTTATACGTTATTTCAATTGAAATATTTCTTAGTGCATTTTCGCTTCAATAATTTCCGTTCTTGTAGTTATAGGCCATTTAAGTTATTATTTTTTGCATGTTATTAAATTTTGTTTTTACTCTTCCTTTATATTCAATTCGGTCATTGGTCCCCATTGAAAACAAAACATTTAACATTCAACAGTAATAAAATCAAACAATAATAAAATAGAAAACATTAATTATTGCTGGCAAATGACTAAAAACAACCAAAACATACATATTATTAAATATACACAGTCAATTCACATAAGCTTAAGGAATCAAAAGAATGTATAACAATTCGTAAATTATATCACAATAATAAATGAAATAAGAACAATAAAAAGTTAAATTACACATAAAAATTGTATAAACTTTCTACAGTTTGCCTGTTAATGGGAACCCAATCGAAAATTGTTTCTGATGAAATGAAAAATAACAAATGTTTAAATAAATTCATACACTGTTGCGAAATACATGTTATTGTTTGAAATCGAGCACTTTGTGGCTTATACATAAATAGATGGATGCCATTTCCATCGTGTGCAGGTGATTTAAAGAATTTTTTTAGCTGCCCAAATACATTTAAACAAGCTTGAATTAGTGTTATATTTGAAAATCCCATTTAAAAGTGATATTGGAAATTATCGAACTCATCTATAAAAATAGATAGACTAAATACTTGCAATGATTTGATTACGTGAAAGAGGAAAACGTTAATGTAGTGAATGTCGAGTAATTTTTATATTATAGAAAAAGTCCTAAATTCCAAAATATTTAGGACATGTCGGATATTCTGTTATAATTTGTGATTTTTATTACAATGTCTCTTTGGTAAAGTAAAAGGGCTTAATCGGTGTGCGAAGGAAATGATTTTGGCAGTTCGATACCATTTACATTAATCTCATTATCGTGTTCGAAATTCAAGATGAATTGCACAATTTTGAATTACAGTACGTGTTAATAGTAATTACTCAATTTTCGGTGAAATCAACTTAAGCTTTTATAAAACCAAATGGATTTTGTATATTAAAAATTTAGTATTTGCAGATTTGTTTATGATCGCTTGAAAATTTATCAGAAATTTTAAATGACTTTTGAGAAAATTAAATATTTAAGTTTTATTGATTTCGCGAATAGCAAATATTATAAATTAAAATTTCTGTTAAATTTTTAGTAGCGACTTTTTAGTTACTTCATTTTCAGAGCACTGACAATGTCTCTAATTCGCGATGTGGTGGTGAATGACTATAAATTTTGAATTTTTTTTTTTTATTTTTCTCCAGAGACTGATGGACTTGTTGGTGAATTTTTTAAAGATACCGAATCGTGAGTAATTGGAATGAGAGCCATATTAATCATGTTGAGGGTCGGGGAATTAGCCTCCTGCACAGGAGGGGTAAAGAGGGTTGAGGGGGACGGGTAGGAGTCGACAGGGCCTAAAGATGGCGCCACTACAGCTGTAGTCGATGGTGTTGTCGAATTCGCAGTTGAAGTGGGTGACGTAACGTGTACTGTATTCAGGGCCATTCCATTCGGATTGAGATTTAACGTCACGTTCATTCCCATTCCCAATATGCCTAAAGACGATGGAGATGGAAGAGAAAAATATTAAAATGCACATTACCAAAACATACACACAATGACTTAGTCAGAGCACAATGAAACAAAGAAAAACCTCAGCGGTTATTTCAGATGACGCATGCTGTTGTTAATGTTATCCCTTAAATATTTTATAAGTAAAAATAGAATAGCGAAGAAGATAAAGGAATAAGTTAAGAGAAAGTAATAGTCAGAAAGAAGAAAGGCAGAAAGTGATAGAAACATGAGTAGGTGTAAATAGTGATATCTACCTACAAAATGGCACTATTGGAACTTTTGATGTTGTTATAATTTAATAGCCACAGCAGCACCTGAAAAATGAAAAATGTGAAAAAATACTATTCGCACTACGCATTTGACTGAATAAAAAATAGAAAATAAAATTAGCCTATTCACTACTTACTGTTTGAGTGCTTAAACTACAAATATACTCATATTGAATTCTAATAGGAACAAACGTCAACTTGTTCGAGCAGGTAAATTCAACAATTGCCTCATTAAACATGCTCAACTAAAACTTGTCTACGCGACTGAGAGAAAACGGCCACAGCCCATGCACAGCGCGTGAAATTAAACTCGGCAGCAGCGACTGTCCATTGAGATTAGCTTTGAGATGGGGTTAAGTGGAAGGGCATACATGATTAAACAAATGGTCGAAGTCCGTGAAATTAAAGTAAAGCACGTTACATTTGTAAAAGCGGTAAAGCATAGCTGTACAAGCGTGCTAGTGACAAATACTGACCAAACGTAGAAGCTTGTGTTTGCTCTTGTGCAGTGGCGGTGATAGTGACAGTGGTGGTGGTGGTGGTTGTTGAAGTAGTGACATTGGCACATGTTTCTTCCGTTGCCTTTGCGGGAGTGGAGTCGGAGCTCAAGTCTATGAGTTTGGGCGGAGGGGCTCTCTCAGCGAGAAAATGTTGCGGCCTCGGCTGTAAAGGAGGCAAATTCCGAGGTGGAGGATGCAGCAGCTCATCACGATCCGAATGATTGAGCATCAACATGGGGATCGTTTCTTCACCGTTTCCTGTCAGGTGTTGTCAAAAGCGAAACGAGTGTGGAAAAGTGGAAATACAAAAAAATCAAAAGGAAGGAAAAAAATGATAAAAAGAAAATTGTGAGGAGAATAAATAAGTAAATAAAAGAAAAAATAATAATTGCAGTGCTTTTTTGATATAAATATATAAAATTATTAATTACAAAAATAAGATAATTTTATAAATTGCAATTTTAAGCCAGAATAATCCAATTAAGTTTTAATGGTGGATGATTTTTGCATTCACTAAATAGAGTGCAAAGAAAATTTTCAAATTTAAGTGCCGAAAAGTGTCGATGTGAGCTGCTTTAAGTTACTTTGAATATAAATTATTCCATTTCAAAATGTAATCCTCGAAGAATTAAAGGATTTGGAAATATTTCTGAAGCCGATTATGATTAATGGAAAAAGAAAATTAAGTTTGAGAAATTTGGTTTAATAATATATTTGTTTTTTAAATACCCAAATCCCATTTGTTTGTGATTATAAATGACTCGAGCGTGATTTATGAATTGTTTGTTTTGCATTGCAAATTACGTGCAAAAGGTTGATATTCAAGATTTTGATTTTTATCTACACGTAATCCTTTGGTTTGTTATATTTCATTGAAGGAAATATTACCTTTGGTCCTCTATTCATATAATGCGGCCACATTAAACTTTCGAAATTTATTACACTAAATTAATTTTCTTGACAGTATAATTATGAAACCAAAAAATTTCCATTTGCACAATAAATGTGAGTTTTTAAAACTGGGCGTTTTGTGGGTCACTTTTTAATAAAAATTTATGCTTATTTCATATTAAATTGTATAAGTTAAAAACAAGTTTTATTTCTGCATGCATAACCACCAATAAATAACTGGAGAAAAAAATTCACGGATTTATTCCCCACCAGAAATGTGTGCAATCCCAATCCAGCCATTCTTTGTATTTCTTTCACGCTTTAACTGCTTTTTATGACGCAGCAAGAAAAAAATAATCCAAGTTGTGTGTTGACCACATATTCGTAAACAACAAACAAACATTTTTTATTTATTAATTTTTGCCCTTCAAACATTATTGTCATGTCAGATTGCATTTTGCTTATCATTAGATATTTAAGCCAATATCGAAAAACTTCCTTATTACAAATTTATATACACAATTCTTCCTTACAGAATCTCATGCAAGATAAAAGTAATTTTCTTATCTGATCTTTGATTTTGTCAATAATAAAATCAAATGAGTTTAAATGTCAAAATTAAATATTAAATGAAAAGGCGCATTTTTTTATTTCCCAATGTCAAATGAGCCGCATAAGATTGTATTAGCACATAATCTAAAGTCTTATCCGCAAATGCAGGTCGCTAATAAAGTACAGTGAAACGGGCAGACCTGCTGTCCATTGCACGGCTGAACTAAATCCTTATAATGACGGCCTCTGCTCTTAATTTCCCGCAATTAACAACTAATCTTAATACCCTGCCAACATTCACTGGACAGCCAAAGATGCGCAACTGGAATTCATAAGCTGAAAAGCGGAAAATAACTGACCTCAATTATATTATCTCAATCGATAAATCGCATAACTTTCATAGTTTTACGTATTCCTAAAATACTAATTTCAAATAAAATATTCAATTAGAAATTTTAAAAGGCGTACGGCGAACAATCAATCATGATTAAGTTTGTTGATCTTTTACAAGTTAAGGAAAAAAATCAATGCGCTACGAAAACGAGGGATTAGGGCTCAAAGTCAAAAATCAAACAGCAAACATTGTCTACTTAAGAAAAGAAAAGTTTCTCATTTCAAGATAAAGCAGATTAACTGCACGTTCAATTTATTTCTACTCACTTTATTCTTTTTACGTGAGGCGTTTCACATTTTTTAAAATTCGAATGTGTTTCTTAAGTGCTTAGTTTGTACCGTAAAGTGCAATTTTCAAGTTAATATTTAATTGTGAATTAATGAAAAGTTTGAAAAGTTTGCGTTTAAAGTTGCTCAGCAGCAGCTGGATTTGATCCCAGCAGGCTTTTGCTTTTGTCTTATACAATTAAGAGCAATTCTGGGCTCAGTAATCACCATGTTAATGAAAGGCAGTTTTACCAATTCTTAAGTCTTTTCAATTATTCTGTTTAATTCGAAATCTCGGTTTGAAATCTTGTATTTACGAATTTCCAAGTATTTGAAATTTTACGAGTTTTTATGAATTCAGAGAAATATATTTTTTCCTTCAAACTGCTATTTCTTTTACAAACATAAATTTAAAAAAAGGGTCATTATCATCAATCTTAAGGAGAGAAGGAATCAATAGCGACTGAACTACACTATAAATGTGAGTAGAGTCACAAAGACTTGGCATAAAAATCTTATGGAGGCAGTCAAAAAGAAAAATGGTTGACTTTTCAAGACCGATTTGAAAATATGCGGTCTCTAAGTGGATTGTGAGTATAACTCACATTTTAGTTTTTGGTTGTATTTAATACTTTGTCGGTGCAGTTAGAAACAGGATACGAGTGCCTTTCATCATAAAACCTGAGAGTGTAATTTTACATATTTACTCGAGCTTGGCAATTTCGTGGGACTTAATGTATTTACTCCTGGTTGCACTTTTGATATTAAAAAATAAAATTTAAAGTCGCGCGAAATTTCAATTTGTATTTTGTTAACTAATTTAGTCGAAGGTAAAAATATATTTTGTGTGAAAATTAATTGACTTAAATATAATTTCGTTTTCAAAAAAATAATCCCGTCTTAACCGTTTATTAATCTCAAGATTTTTCTCTCAACCAATGACAGGTACAAATATTACATTTTCGACCTTTTTCATTACAGCAGTGCCGAGCAAAAGTACCTTTTTAAAATAAGAGGAAAAACTTTTTCCCAATTTCAGTTTAAAATGATATTTGGTCTAAAATGAAAAATATTGGATGTAAAATATGCGTTGAAATCATTTTAAATTTCCAGATTTTTATTTTCCATCATCATAAATCTTGTGGCATTCCTATATCTAAAATTAAAATTTCCACTCCAAATAACTGTAACTAAACATATTTTCAACATTTTTTTTTCCTAATCTTTTTAACTCAAAATCAATAAATTTTCATCGTTCAATGTTGTGTTAATGACATCACCAAATCATTTTTTTTTCTTTTTTTTTATACAGCTACTGTCAGTTGATTAAAAAAAAAATCCAATATGTGTACATGTGACACGATGGAATCTAAGATTGACAGTTTAGTAAATTAAAAATTTTCATCATATTTCCACGTTATTTGAAAAAATGAGATGGAATTAATGTAATAATTCTTGTCCACCGATATAATAAAGAAAAGAAAAGAAAAAGTGGCTATGAACCAATATATGTGATGATATTAAATGCAGGGGAAAAAAAATGACCAAAAGCTCAAAATTGCACGAGGCGTCATGTCTCTAGCCAATTCGAAATGGCCACCCGATAATAAACCTGCAGAGCGGGTTCCAGTTTTCAATTTAACGGCAAAAGAAAAAGTAATATGAAAAACATAAGTAATTTACCGAGGATGTAGAGTGTAAAAAATGGTAGCACGTAAAGAGGATTTTTTCAAGAAAATAGGTGCTGGATTGGTATTTCTGGGTCTTGTTTATATAAGATTATGGATAAAACATTGTTTGCATAGGACCAGGTTTAGGTGAAAACAAATAACTTTTACTTGATTTACGTAGTTTCCGTCATCATTTGTTTTATTGTAGGTTATCTATGCAAATGGAAATTGAATCGCTTTCGTTTTTGTATTTTGCACAATTGGAATAATAATTTTAGAATAAATTGAAAGCCACATAAAAAATATGTGATAAGAATGTAATCGATTATAAATATAAAATAAAAATCTAATATTTATCAGAAAAATGTATTTTTAACGGGTTTAAAATGTTATCATTTTAAAATTGCACATTTCAATTTTACATTTATACAATGGTTAAAATTCGGTTGAAAAGAATAAGTTATTCAGTTTAAGATCAAAATGTTCAATTTATACAATAGAAAAAAAAATCAATATAAGAATTGTGATAATTTAAAGAGAAATAACCTTTTCCTTTCAGAGAGACAAACCCACTTTAATTACCCAAATTATTTATTTTTTTCTCTTAAATTATTACTTACGCACTGAGAAAACCAATTGAAAATAGATAACGAGCAAATACACATTTTACGACAAATTCACTGACAATAACATTGACAGACAACATATTTTTTATGTGGAAATTCTCATAAAAAATTTGATCATCTAATTACTTGTTTCAACAATTTGATCAAATTTTCATCATTTTCTGTTAATGGTTATTAAATTAACCGCTTCACCGATCAAAGATAATTTACAAATTATCGAAAATTGATGAAACAATTAAATTTTGATGTAAAAAAAAATCTCAAAGAAATCAAATTTTTTAATAAGAGAATGACAATTAAGAAATATACGAATATTAAAAAAGGCGAACGAATATGAAAATGCTGAGATTGTAAATAACATCTTACCCATCTTAGGTCCCATCAAATCCTTAGGATGATTTCCCTTCATAGCGTTGACTCTTCGCGACTGGGGGCCTCCCGGCTGCGCGGCCGACCCTACAGCCCCAGGCACGGGCGGCGCACCGGGGACTCGCGGTCCTCTCGGTTGCTCGACTGGCAGAACCCTCCGCCTCCTCTTGGGCAGTTTGGCCCGCGCTTGCGTATGTGAATAGTACATGGCAAAATTAGATACGATGACCGGCACGGGCAGAGCGATGGTTAGCACTCCCGCGAGGGCGCATAGGGCGCCTACGAACATTCCGATGTAGGTTTTCGGGGACATGTCCCCATAGCCAACGGTCGTCATGGTTACCAGGGCCCACCACAGACCCAGTGGGATGCTATTGAAGTCATTTTTCGGATTGCTCTGAATGCGTTCTGCATAATACACTAAACTGGCGAAAACTACGATTCCAAGTACGAGGAAGAAAACCAATAATGTTAATTCTTTGGCACTCGCTCGAAATGTTTGAATTAGGATTTTGAGTCCTGGCGAGTGTCTCGTTAATTTGAATAAACGCATGATACGTATTATACTGTAAAAAGAAAAACAAAAAAAATGATCAAAAGCGAGTTCTTAAGAATGAAATATCGAAGCAAATTTATTCTCGTCTAATGATGATGTCACTCTAGAGACGTGTCATTAAGTTCGTCGAATGACAAAATGATTCCCGCATCGGTAATGTCAAATATTGACAGCAATTTCATTTCCAGTTTTCAAATAAAAATGAGGGAATAAATTGAATCTTGATTAACAATTACCTATTGAAGACGCCTCGACAAATCAATTTAATTTTCAAAGTCCCTAATTCTGCTCGATAAAAGTTTCAAAAGTTAAATAAAAATTGTCAATATTTTTAAAGATGATTTTTATGAATAGAAATAAATTAAAATATATAAAATTATAAAAATCAGCATATAATTTTATAATTTTACAATCTTGTAATAAAATATATATTTCTCTGCACTGAAATTACAGTTTCAATCTATAGTAATAAATTTCTCTCCCATGTTTCCCAAACTTGAAATGAACTAAATTATTTCATCATATTCCTGCCACAAACAGTAATTTCGAGTAAATAGAAATTTATTTCAAAACCTTCAATTACGAAAATTGTAAGAGTTTCAATGCCGATGATAACATTCATTAGGAATAGACCAATTTAAAAGTTTGAAAATTAAAAAAAAATTTTTTACCAACCTGAAAAATTCTAAAATATCAGCGTTTTCTAGATGCGAAGCAAATTTCTGTAGCACCAAATCCAAGTAAAAAGAAAGAGTAGATATGAAGTCAATAATATTGACGGGTGCACATATAAAATCCAATTTCTTAGGACTAGCCACAAAACGGACACAAATTTCAAAAGTGAACCACGCATTACAAACACATTCTATGTAAAAGAAGGCCTCGTGTGGATTCGTGGCCACTTTATGTAACGTCCACGCGGTCGTATTTTTCGACGTTTGGACAGTGATGTTTTTTATAACAGGAACACGCATATCTGGATGAGTCTTGAGGCAAAATGACAAGATGGAAACACAAATGAAGAACACTGACATTATTCCAATAGCCTGGAATAATTAAATTCAATTTAAAATACATTTTATGGATTTATTTCGCTTTACCTTAGCAGTACCGGATGAATACGGCTCGTCGAATAAAGACCAAATTTTAGGCTTTAATTTCTGCCACCACGATAAATTGCCTGTCAAGTAATCTTCCTCCATTCCAAACTTTCTTGCTATTTCTTCATCACTTGGTTTGTCCGTGTCCAGATCCAATCTGTCCAGAACAGCCAATGTTTCTTGCGTGTCCCTGTGGGATGTGTATGTCATCCAGCAACAAGGCTCCACCTAAAAGACAATTTTAAATTAGTAAATGTTTGTATTTATTTATATAAATAATACAGTAAATGTATTCAATATTATTTCAAGCAAAATTTTATATTTTGATATTTCGTGTTTTCTTTCTATATTGGATTTCCTATGGGTATAGTAAGTCTTATGATTTCTGCATAAATGTTTTTGTGCGTGCAAGAAACAATAAAGGAATGCATTTACATGTTACGCATAGTGAGTACTTGTGCTTTGGAGTTTATTAAAAAATAAATTTCCTTACGAATTCTTACGAAAGTTTTGGGTTTATTAAAGTTCGATTAAAGCAGTTTTAAGATAATTTTTCAACTGGTGAAATATGCACAAATCGTGTTTAATCACTGTTATATTTTGCTAATTTATCTTATAAATTAGAGCAATTTCATTTTTGCACAAATCGAATCTTGATTAATACATCAATCTTGCTACAAATAAGGGTGTAATTAATAACGACTAACCATTTGTGCCAAATTGTTCCAACTTCCATTCATATCTGCGCAATCGTTCAGCCCACTAACATTCCAGTGGCAAGCAAATGACTTTACTATTGAAATTCTCCCTAACTTTTTACTACACATTGACATGGTTCTACACGTTTTTGCAATATTCCAAGAATGCACACTGCGTTTTAGAAAGCCGAAAAAATTCCTCGTAATTTAAATTTGGTTCAACCTAAATATGCACATTAAAAGTCATTTTAAAAAAACGGTTTTTTTAAATATAGCAATTTGCATAATTGGCTGTAAAATTAATTAATTTACCACAAATTTCATAATTTAATAGAAATTTTTTTTTTTAGAAATTACTGTAAACTAAATTCTACACCTAATAAACATTTCTACTCACAAAAAGTAAGAAAAAAGAAGCAAGTTCAACAAAAACTAAAAAATTTAAAATGAATTATAAAAGTAAACAGAATAATATTCCACATTTAAAGGGTCATTTTTAATTAACTTTAACCTCTGCACCAGCTTTTCATATCATTTTCATTTGTATGAATCCGTAAAGAAACAAAAACAAGATAAATTATTAATAAAGGAAATGTGATTAAATAAAGATGACGAAAACAAAAGCTAATTTCAATCATATTAATTTTAATGGAGATTGTCATAATATTAAATTCTAAATACGTAACTGATCGAAGTTCATGTATATTTGTAACAATCCCCAAAGTCAACATTCAATCCACTGCTTTTACATAATTTATGAACGTCATACATTTTACTTTAATGGCCACAAACACTGCCTAACATTATCTAACCCCATGCAGATTTTAACTAGTCACGCTTACATTTGCATTTGAAAAAGAGAAAATTCACCATTGGCTAATGAGATAATAATTACTATCTCCCAAACTAATAATTTCATCCACAAATCAATAATAAATAAATTTGTATATTACTTACTCCCAAACCAATCTCAATTTTTTTAAACCAATAATTAGCATTTTTTGCCCCACTAAAAATTAATAATTCAACAAAATGTGAAGGCGGGTCGCTAAAATCGGTTGCCAACCATTGATTTACAATTTTACGTTAGACTCGAGATGTTGATAAATTATTAAAAATCCAAAAAAAAAGAACATCCTATGGGAACGATAATTAAATTAAAAATTAACTCACCTGATTGGAGTCCAAACCCCAAAATTCCAATTCCTCTTCAAACAATGGACCACACACATCCGTCGGATAATGCAATTTGCCTGTCCGATAATAGTTTAATATCTGTCCGAAAACGCCTGGATGGCGATCGAAAAAATATTCGTTCAAAATTGGATCATAATTAGCCAAAGCCTCAGTAAGGCGAGAGAGGCGCGTGGCGGGAATTTTTTTCAAGGTCGCCTTATACGTTTCGTGTCGGATGCCTCCGACATTGAGGACGACCCTATTCTCAGCGTCCAAGTTCATCGTTTGTTGTCCGTGAAAACGGCAAAAACGAAAAATATTACGGACAAATAACTAGATAAAAGGATGAAATGAAAATAGCAAAAACACACTTGAAGTACAAGTCATCAACAGGCCTCGGATAAAACCAAGAGGCCTTCCGAATAACGACACAGGGCATGGATCATGGCACTACGTAATTCCAAATTTATCGATTGGCACTCACACGTTAAGCCTAGTACAATTTTCTTCTCTTTACTCGATTAAATTTTATTTTTATTTTTTTCGTTATCGATGCGTGTCTTGAGAGTTCGTGTTTAAAAAGGGAAGGGAAAAAATAAAAAAATATTTTTAAAATGTAGTACGATTTAAACTAAGCACGACGAGAGACGAGCAAAAGATTCACAATCAACTGTCCTAAGGCGACTGCAAGGCAGCATGGGATGTAATTGGTTCGGTGGCCAAATCAAGATGGAAGGGATGACGACCTTAGTCGAGGCGACATTTCAAACTGACTGATTGGGTTGGAGAATGATCAGCATCTTCATGTCACACTATCGCATGTCACGTGACGAACCGCCATCTCGTTCAAGGTGGAGTCATCTGAAAATAAATAAAATTTTATTTTAATACGAAAATTATGGAATTTTCCCTCTAATGTCACATACTCAAAAGCCACATTACTGTTAAGGTATTTGTTGTAATGCACTTTTATTGTTTAAGCTTAATTGCTTTGCTTTAATGCTCATAACCATTTTCTAATTTCAATTTAACCATGATAAGTTGGCGACACATGAAACCCTCCCACAAAGTGCCGGATTTACACTTTTAAGCTCGGGATATACAAAGTAAATTTAGGAAATGTCAAAGGGTTTAAGCTTGTAATTGCCTGTGGCAGGGAACCACGAGCGGCTACTGTAAATCACTGGAAATTTATTGCACAAATGGTTTTTAAAGTGACTCACTTTAAAATGACCTGCAACATTCTTGAAGATGGAGCTTTCATTATGTTATTAAGTCTATTAATTCGAGCGACTGGAATGAGTGGCATCTAATAAGAAACGCATTGCAGTTAATTATAATTTCTTGTACTTTGGCGATCGCAAGTTTCTTAAAAGACCAAATATTTTTCCGCTTCACTTGTGGCTTCACTTGTAGTTTGTAGTTCAAGTTATTTGAGGTTGTTTTCTCTCTTAACTTTTGTGTTTGTGCCAAAAAATTCTTTTTCTTTTTTACTTGCGTTTTGTTCTTCCTTTGTTTCATTATTCTAGATCTGTTGTCTCGTTTAATAGGTATTGGACTATTTAATCTGTGTTCTAATCCATCATTATAAAGAAAAAAAATTCAATGATTGATAACATGATACAAGAAAACCACTGTAAGTTGGATAATGCTATTTGTAATATACTTTTCTCAACCAAAATATTTTTTTATAGTAAAAAGATCAATAAATTCTCAAAAAATATTAAATATTTAAAATCTGAATCGAAACCATAAACAAAATTGGAATATATTGTAAAAATTGAAACAAAATTGTATTTTCTCTATTGATATTATTCCTATTCACGACAATTTTGAACTCAAAATATTAAGAACTTACTGTTAGACTTAATATTGACATTACAATTTTTCTACCCCTTACACTTCCAAGTTCGGCTTTTTGTAATACTGCATCGCTTTCAAAGCTGTCTGTTAGTGTTATTTTAAACGATACATGTTTGGATCCCCGGTAGTTTATTTTAGACAGAAAAAAAATAAGATCATGGGTTACATGTTTAGGTCAATTGATTTGAACATTAAATATCCCTAGACGGGCAAAATGTTCTAGAAGAAGTACTTGCCCTCTGACGTATCGGTGTTTACATAGGGCGGCACATGTAAAGCGGCTTTAAATATCCTTGACTGGCAGCGAGCAATAACATGTACCCCTCTCCCTGATGTAGATGTCAATCAAACCCAATATAGATCCTGATTGATCAAAATTTCCACTTGTTCCAATTTAAGTTCTTTTACTAATTGAAATGTTTGTACTTAATTACTTTGTTATACTTTTTATGCATCCAAAGCCAGAAAATTAATATTTGTATCGTTTATATTTTAATGTAAAATTTAGCAATATTTTAACGCTGCAATGTGTTTTCCATGGTTTCCATTATTTGGATTTTAAAACATTTTGTACCGAATAAATGCTTGAATAAATCATCTTTGCTAATTATAAAATATTCTCATTGCTCGAAAATAGCCATGCATGAATGAACCTAATTATGCATTCTAAAATTGAAAATAAATGGCAAATTACAAAGTTGGTATAAAAGTTAATTTTTTTTTTATTATTTTGTTTTGCATTAGTTTTCTTAGGAATATACTCATTTATTTCTAAGTTATCATCAACAAGGGCAACGTTTATGGAAATTGTTATTATTTTTTTGTAATAAATTCTAAGAAAATGCTTTTGCTAATAATAAACAATTTAATATTTTTAAACCATTATTAATATCAAAACTTAGTCATTCACATCATTATTTTCAAGAAAAAAATATAATTTAAATGTGAATTACAAAAATTGAATATATAAAAACCCGCCTTTAAAAAACACACCTAAAAATTAATTAAAAGTTATTAAATTAAAAATGTTTTCCCTTTTATTTCATCTTACACTTCTTTCATCAAGGAATTTAATTTTCGACTTTGCAATTTTATTTTTAATTTCAAAAAATGGCAAAAACCTTCAGCATCTGTTTACTTTCAATTCTTTCGGATGCTTCAAATTCAATCATCTTTCATTTCACAAATATTTACTTTCAATAAATCAGATAATTTAATCAAATTGAACACAGTCAAAAACTAAATATTTTTACTCAAGTACTAAATCTTACGTTATGTCTCTCGCGATTTGATCGATTCACTTCAATTTACGACGCAATTTTGATTTTCCCAATCACCGCTTGATCCCCATCAAAATTCCAATCAAAAACAAATCAGCACCAAATTAAAATCTCTCAAAATGACATTTTTTCCTTTCAAAATTTCCTTATCGCTAATACAATGCAACAAATTGAGCAGAGCAAAAAAAATTAATCGAGAAAATATTGCCAATCTCTTTCACGCTTGAAATAAAATAGTTTGAAAAAAAGAGTGACGAAAATTATGGCAGGACTTTCCATTTTCTAGCTGCCTCAAGCACTACTTTTACCCTTTTCTTTTTTATCCAATTTCTTTCATGCGCCTGCAACATTGTTCCTATTCTTCTCTTTCCATTTCTTTTTTTCCTCACTAAATTTTATGTCTTTTTTTTAAGAGCAACCTAATCGAAATACTATTCAGTTCCTTTCAAATGTTAAAAGACCAATGTCTAAAAATGAAAAAGAATCAAACATTCAGTTTATTTTCACAAACCATTAGAGACAATTGAAAAAAAAGTTTAAATTGAAATCCCCGCACAGTTTCCTCTTGTTGAAAATAAAGACAAAATGTATTAAATACGTGAAAAATATAAATTATATAAATTATTCATTTTCAGTTCGAGCTTCTAACATTCTTACAATCAGTGGATGTAATTTTACGATTGTGTGATTCTATTTCCTCGCTTCTGACGCAACTTGCAAACGACTTGTGAATTTTAACATTTCAAATTCCTAAGTAAAGAGCGAAAAAGAAAACAAAACGAATGGAGCGTATACTAAACCAAATTGTGCTAAATCAAAAGGAAAAACAATAAGACTTCAAACGAGACAAGCGGAAAAAACGAGTTTAAATTGGAAAAAGAAAAAAAAATAGGTCGGGTAGAGTTAAGAAAAAATAAGAATCAAAAATATTCCATCACAAAGGCTGTCCTTCAGGTAAAGGCTGGGGAGAAATCATCATATTCAAGTGAGTTTGTAGATTCATGTAAAATTCAACTTTTGTTTTGACCATGGGGCGGATGCGTTACTACGACTACTGAAAACCAGAAGAAAGTAATGCGATACTTGGTAATCAGTATTTTTAAAGGAGAATGTGCCAATGCACGAGGAATTGAACAGAATCAATCAAATTTTCTATACAAATGTGTGGAAAATATTAAGATCTAAATAGAAAAAAATAATTATAAGTTTGGATGTTTTAGCTCGATTACATATAGTAATAAAATGGCAAGAGAAAAATCATAAATTTTTTTATAATAATTTGTCATATAAGTTATTAAGTATAAATGATATGTTTAAAAGTTCATATTTTAATTGATGTAAATAAGAAAATTCACTAAATAGTGTTAATTATTATAATTAATAACAAGAATACAACTTCAACTTTAAATTTTGCTTCAACAAAAGGTTTATGTTTAATGAGTAAAATTCTTCTGCACATGCAACTTCTCTAATGCATTAATATAATTTTTTCTTCTTTAATATTTTTCTTTTGGCAATTATCCCGAAAAATTTAACATTCGTGACAAAGAAAGATTAACCTACAACAGTATTTTATTGCAAACTTTAATCATTGATCAGTAAAAGACACAGAGAATATATTAAAAAATGACTAATATATGTCACGAGATTAAATTATTTAAATAAAAATGTTTCGGCTTTAACTATCACTATAATTTTAACTTAATAAATATTTCCTTACTTTCCACAACCTAAGAAAACAATGTAATTATGGTGTGATCTCATTGCCAGTTGTGACGTGATGACCTTTGATGCTCGCCACTGTCGAATCAATAACAAAGTTAGGTGGTTTGCCTCACTACCCTGAATTTACTACAAATGCATCATTTTATTTGCAAATTCAGTTAAATTACAAACCAGCTTTAGAAAATCATTAACAAGCGAATATTTCATTAAATTAAACTTAATCAGATTGTCCTAACTTTTATGCGCGCTCAGGCAATAGATTATATAAAAATTAAATAAATTTTTAGTATTACTTAATTAATTCTAATATAATAATAGAATACGACTCGTACCCTATCTTTAACCTAAAAAAAAACCTTCACCTTTCTGTCACATCAAACTTATTATTTCTACTTGTCATCAATATCACTAAAGTGGTGGACATTTCAAATCTCATGAGAAGTCGTATTCATTGAAAAATTCATTCTTTTAATCTCCGTGAAAGTATTCGTCAACTTCAAAACTAAAATCGTTAAATTTTTATTACTTCAACCTTAATTGTCTGAATGAGTTATTGCATTTCTTTTCCTTTCAGTATGAAGAGACAGAAGATGAGCCTTTTTAAGCTGTGGTCGGTTGTTGTGAGATGCGAGCAGCAGGTGTTATATAAGGAACCTTTGCCTCAGACGAAAGTAAAACAGTGTGGTTTAATGGCGATCGAAGGAGAGTCTCATTCTGAGAAAGAAAAGACACCGTCGACTACTGTAGATGAGACACGTTTTTCACATCAAGAAAACACTGTCAACATCTGGTGTTGCGCCAAATGACCACCAATCTGCTGTGACACCAACACACTTGATCGCTTACAGATTTACGCATTACATTTTACTAAAAAGAATTTCAAACATATGTCCATTGCCAGCAATTTTTAAACGTTGCTCGTTATTCGTTATTGCTAACTTAACTGCGTTTAATGCGCTAATGGGAGCATAATGAGTGATTAACGTGGGCAATAAATGGATTCCAAAAATCTAATACGAATAATAATTGGTATATAATTTTAAATGTAGACTTTGCTCGATAATTTAATGCGGTGATTGTTTAATTCAATAAAATGTTTGTGCGTACTTAAATCTTATATTAAAAAGTAATAGAAACTATCAAACTTCTGATAAATATTATGGTGAATTGGCAGTCTTTAAAGACAATTCGTAGCTCCACTCAACGGTGACCACATTATTGTTAAGGGTTAATGATTTGGAAAATTTTCTGTTTTTTTGAGTTAAATTTAGCCAAAAACAACAGATCCACATCATCAATGCCTTAAGTTTCACGTTACTTTAAGTCTTGTTTCTTTTTTATTTTGTTTATGATGTTGCTAATTTTCATTTATTTTTTCAGTTGCACTCGATTAGTTATTGATTTGACTTTATTCCATCAGTACCGTGAAAGTGAGGTAAATTAAATTTAATGCCATTGCAACCTGGTCTGGAATTCGAAGCAGCCAATTCCGTAACACATTAGGTAGGCAAGTGCTAGAAGTGCATTCCTAATGATAAAGGATATCTTTAATCGATGAACCAGGGCCAGTAAATCGTTCATTTCATTTCGGCCATGATGATTTCTTTCTTTAGCATATCAAAACAAGTTTAAAGTAATATTTTAAATCGTACATTTGAAGCTGTCAGTTATCACTTCAATTTATCTCAAACTAAGTTAGTGGCTAACATGAAAAAGCAATTATTAAAAATAAAATTATATTTGCAAAAATGTTTAATATGTGCATCCACACTTTAAAACTAATTTTCTCAATAAACCTTTGACTAATACTTCAGCATTATTCTTAAGCCGAAAGTCGTTTTGATATTTGCTTAAAAGACCAAAATATCTTAAGCCCAACTTGTAATCCGATTGCGAATTTTGGAGTAAACAAAATACACTTTAAAATTTCGATTTCTAAAAGCAAACACTTGCTATCTGTTGAATAATTCAACTAAATAAAAGATTAACACAGAGAAAAGCAAATCTCTATAAATAAAAACTGCTTTAAAATGTGCAAATTTAATCTAATTAAATTTGTAATTACTCTTAACCAGAACAGAAACCATAAAATCAATATCGGTCTAACCACGTTCAATACTAACGAGATGTAATAATGTGGAAATGTATCAATAATAATGTTATTCATGTTGAAAGTTAATTCAAATTGCACCTGTAACATATCCTTTTAATGCTGAAGTAGGATATACGACATTGAGTAATGCGGTGCACTAACGGATTAAATGTAGTCGCATCCCATGACACCCCGTGACTCGTACTACAAAATGATTGGTGGCGAAAGATGATGAAAATCGACTCTGCCCAGCATTCACACGCACTCTGGGTATTGTAGTAAAAGAAATAGAAGCGAAACCACTCGGTGAGGGAACACATAACTAAAAGATGAAAATCTACCATACTTTAACCATTTTATCAATGTCACTTCAGATCAAACTTATCTGTTCTCACGGGCAGATAAAATTGCTTAAATGATAGAAAAAGTGGTTGAAAAATGTTGGTGATTTATAAACCGGCTTTAATGGAAATTAAAATTGGAATTGATCAATAAATTTCTTGAATTTTAGTAAACCCTTAAAATAAATTGAAAAAAAATTAAAGTTAAAATAATTAAATGTGTTTATAAACATTAAAGTGTAACATTAATTCCTCTGTAAAAATGAAGAATTCAAAATCGACCTTTGACACTGAGTTTGCGGCTAAATTAAAGAGAATGGTTAATAGAAACTTGAAGAATTAAAGAAATTACTTATTTTTACCGCAGATTCGCTTGAAATTATAAAATGAAGCAGGAAAATTCATGATAATGATTTTGATATTCGGTTATTCTTTTTCATTGTCTATTGGAATTTTCTTTTCCGAAATTCAACATCCATCTTTAGTCATTATATGACGAATTTTACCTTCCATAAAAAGGTAAAGTATCATTTTAAAACATTCTGAAATCTTTGAAACAGCTTTAGAAACAATAATATGTGAGCAGCTATAAAATGAAGCTGGATATGCTGCATTATATTAAACCTAAAGAAAAACTACTGAACAAAAATGTCATCGCGGAATCATTTTATCACATAACTTTGAAACGTCTTCAAAAATAGTGGAGTGTTCAAATGACTGGAAAATATTGTCCTCAGATGATTTAAACAAATCACTTCACTGCAATTTCCTGCAACGATATTTACAATAGGAAATAACAATATCCAAAAGAACATACAAAGATTTCAGCTATAATTGATGTTAATCATCAAACTTAAATTTCATAAAACCTTGAGTGTCTAGATTTACATGAGAATAAACCAGAAAGCTAAAAATTCAAAATTTCATATTATTTCTTAATGTTTACAGTAAATCACTGTCAACGTGGCTCAAGGTCAACAGCAATGAAATAGAAAAGAACTTAAATGTGGATCAAGAGACTCATGGGAAGCATTGCTTCATCAAATTATCTGGTGAGTGATCATGTTCTCCAAGGTTTACTCATATCCACAAATATTTTCCAATATTTGATAATATTATCAGACTTTTATCGCTTTCCGCAGAACGAACCAATATTCTTTGTTCCATGATATTCCTCTAACATTTATCAATATTTAGCAATATCCCATTAATGTTTATCTATCCTTACAGATCTTCGGCAATAAACTCTAATGTTTAATGAAATACACTACTATTTTCGAGATTTTTAATATCCCATTCATGCCACATATCTTGTGATATTTAATGATTTTCTCTGAAATTCAGCAATGGAGTAATTATAATTTTGAAACCTTTTTACAAACTATTTGGAGATGCAAACATTTGTATGATATACTGTTGCATACGAGCCTCTTCAAAGACCAGAAAAGCATTTT
>JAQFZU010000122.1:0-48019 GCA_034696185.1 Henia vesuviana | reverse complement strand
TGTCTCGTCGATTGCCATTTCTCTTACTGTCTATCCCGGTGGGATATAAAAGACAAGAGGATGGTGACTTGCTTTTCGGCAGTAGCGATCACAGTTCATGACTACCAATCGCGACCACTCCATCACTCATTCTTCTGACCTTTACAACGTTTCCAATCGGTAGCTCGACTTAATAAAAAAAGTTTTTATCCACATTCTTAAAAAAAAAAACAGATTATTCCATCTGCTCTAACGCATTAAGTATTTTCCTATCTAAATGATAGGCTAAATAAAATCGGCTTCTAATTATTTTGTGACTGCACTTTGGCAACTCCCCATTACGAGTCGGTTTAAACATATTGATAAGCAGAAGCGAGTTATTTCTCCTGACCTCGGCTCACATTCTTCCAGGTTTACAATTACGATAGGAAAAGAGCAAACACTTTTTACGACATTTTCGAGCACAACCTTTTATCTTAAACAGCTAACTTTAATCCTAGTTTGTTTCCAAATGAATTATTTCGTTTTCTTCGATACTTATGCATGTTTTCTATAAATCGTCAAAGAAATAATATTTCTTTTGCCACATCGAGTTTAATTAGCGACCTTTTTATTTTCTTATTTTTTTTTTACCGAGTAATGGAAAGTCAAGAGTTGCCAACATGGCCAACTTTTCGTTACTATCGCGGAACGTCGAGTGCGGCTTGTAATGAGAAGTACGAGTTTGACAAGTGCCAATTGAATTAAACTGATTCGTGAGTGAGCCAAATGGAAAAGGAAGCGTGGCAAAGGAACTTTCTCGATGCCGAGTCGCTTCGTAAAGATCGAGTCCAGTCCCTTCTTCCACTCTGACCAGAAAAAAACACGAAAGAAGAAAAAATTAAGAAAATAAAAGATCTCGGTGTTCGTGCACGTGGAAACTTGGCATTTTGAACGGTCTCGGCGCCCTCTCGCACATCCTGTTTTTATCGGACACTGGTCAATTTTACTTCCTCGGCTCGTCCCTTGCCAAAACGACGGCGCGAGAGTTTCGTCGAATCCGCCACCAGACCGTCTCGTTCGAATTGCCAAAAAACCTATCGCAAACATTTCTTTTCCATGGTTGCGCCGTTGACAAAGTCTATTCTCGCGCGCTTTGTTCGCCAAATGACGAGCGAGTCGACAGATAAGAGACGACGCTGCTATTTCTCATTCGTACGCAAACACCGAAATAATAAAGTGCTGATGGTAACGGATAACGATAATTTATTTAATTTATTCAAAAATTCCACATTTTAGTTTTTTTTCCTTCTTAGCCCGACACGGGCAGTACCTCGGTATGTTCAAATTCAGAATAAAATCGCAAACATTCGTTTCGGACATTAAATTTTTTTTTTTTTCCTTTAAAAAAATTATTTGACAGTAATTTAAGTTGCAAACGAGGCTGACATTCTTGCCAATTAATTAACGAGTGCGAATAAACTCTCGAATTAGCTACGACAGGTGAAATGAATGACGAGTCTCTGTAGAAATTAAACAGCGAAGAAAGCGAATTGTTCCGGTTTTTTTTTTTCACAATTCGATACAAAGGTTTTCTTTGCCGGTTCTCAGTCGTCATTTATTATGTAGATTACATTTGCTCTCTTCTCGTGACGACTTCATTTGACACGTTAAAAGAAAAGTCGACTTCGCCGATGATTTATTAGCGTTGAAGAAAAGAAACGTCGAGCGGACACGAAGGCGTTCGCATATACTCATTTGAGCTTCTGTCACGGATGATGGAACCATATTGGAACGAAGACAGACGACGATGCAAATTGCGCGGGGAAAAATAAAAAGAGAATAAAACATTAAATATTTATTTGCAAAAGTTTCGTTCAGAGTTAATTGATATTTCTTTTGTCGTAAATTAGAAACAACTGGCAACCGTTGGTCGAAGCCGAATAATTTATTCGCAAAATGTCCGTGGCGAAATCGTCATCGGCGAAGAGAAAGTTTTTAGAAAAGTAAAAAAAACACTAGTCGCACATGGCGCAACATCAGCTGTTGTTCACATTCCACTCGTTCGGCACACAAATTCGAGCCTCATGTGTTGTAAGAAAACGAGATATTCGAAAAACTTACATCTGGTTATTTCAGAGATCTTACAACACTTTCTTTGGTTGCGATAAAATTAGTAGGTCGGCCTTAGTTACTTTTCAATCAAATCGTTTGAATTCCGTTATGCAAAATAAAATTCTTACTTCAAGGGCCAAGTTTTGAGTAGATTATAAAACAAGTGAAATAAAAGCATTGCAAACATTCAGTCATTAAACGGGGCAAAGAGAGAGGGAAAGTGCGAGCAAATGGTGCGGCCAAAAAGCTGGATTTTAAGTCGTTTTAAGCTTCAATAGACAGCAGTCGGATCGTTGGCAGTAAAGTGCACCAACCCCTCGCACAATCTTCGCACACAACTTGGTCAAAGCTCAGCCGTTGCCACCCAAAAAGGCGGTAAATTATCAAAAGGTGCGCTTGGCTCGGTGCCAACACCACCTCATCCCAACAGATGCACTCGTTTCCCATCTACCAACTTCCTCATAACCGATAGACTGCTCCTTTTCAAATACCGATATTCTTATTTAAACTTTTCGCTTTTTACGCTATTTTTGATATTCTAACAAACTTAATTGAATTAAGTATTAAAATTGTCACATTCGAAATTAATTTAAATTCCATTTCACGATCTCTCGAATGCCGCGAGAGACCGAGCTGATCCAAGCGTAATTCAAACAAAGTAAATTATTCCTCAAATTTCACTCCAAAGTGTAAAATGAAATATTTTGTTCGTTACCGCAACAAAGCGCAATAAGCACTCGCAAAACAAATTCCCCACGGAATTAAAGAAATGTTTATATCTTATTTGTTATTTTTATTTTTTGCTACAGTACTTGTACTTTCGTTTAGCGAAAAAGCAATAATTCAACGAGCCCCAAAACACCCTGGCCATGATGAGAAGGAGAAAAAGCCGAGACCGAGTCAAGAACAGAGATTTAATATATCCGTTATACCACATGCTGTTTTGTTCTCAGTCACAGCACCGAATTTCACTCTCGGCTTTTTAAGAAGAAACATCCAGTGCCTATGTCTACCGTACATTATTCGCACCTGTTTCCAGACATAAAATTACACAGTCACCGCATGATCGCTTCCGTGTCGTCGACGTGATGATTTTGCACCGGCATCAATTGTGGATAAAGCAAAACCTTCGACTGACTCGAATCGAGCTAATCCTGGCTTAACGTCGACGGAATAACAAAGATTAGGAGAGAAATGGACGAGGATGCCACATGCTTCGTTATTTACGATTGAGAGTGGGATATCTGCGCTTTGCTTTCCCATCCTGTTCCAATTTTATTCTGCACACGTGCCAGGGTTAAAGGTTGCCGGGTAAGCAGATAAGTCAATGGTTCCCTTCCAACCTTCCCCCATCTGTTTTGGAAGGTAAACTATTTTCGAAGCTCTAATTCCCTTTCGAAACGACTTTGGGAAGCGATAACACGTGCAAATGATAAATAATCGATTTTAAATTTAAAAATAAAATTAAAAAATTAAAAAATTAAAATAACTGTTCTTTCTCAGTTTACCCGAGTTAGACGTTTCTTACTGTATTTTTAGTTATAGCAGACAGCTGACTCCTTGTTTCGACAGCTGACATTACTGCGCAATGGCAATCGTCAACTGTTTTTAGATACCCGTTGGTTAAAATATAAATATTAGAAAATTAACCACAAATTATAAACCGCATTACTTGAAAGAAAATTAAAATTTTAAACGAATGTCTATCCAGTCACTATAATTTATTATCGACCATTAAAGAAGAAAATTTTAATTTTAAACCAACATTTCCCACCCACCGTTACGTTCATTAAGTGCAGGCAGCGGGAAAAAATTGTATTAAGAAAAGAAAAAGGCAAAAGCCAAAGGTAGAAAAAAAGAATGTGAGAAGCGAAGCGTGTGTTGTTTCAAAGCAGGGGGTGACTAGTTACTAGCAGTTGAAAACGGTCCACCCGCTGAATCGCATCGACGAGGTTGGCCGCGAACGCCCATTACCTCAACAGCAAAAACCACCCTTCCCATCTTTTCTTTCCTTTCAACTACTAAAAGTCTTTCACCCACACAAAATCAACGAGGTAATGGCTTCCACAGAGTTATGGTCGCCTCTAACTCATGCTAAGATTGAAGGCAGCAAGGGTCGAGCAAACTGAAAACGGGTTCGGGTTGTGAGTGAGGCCAATTTATACTGTCAACAACAAAACCAAACCGACCTACTTTCGCAATGTTTTCTTTCGATTCAATTACTTTTTTAAAAAATAAAAAATAAAAGCAATAGATATATAAATGTTCGATTCTCTTTCGGTTTCTAGAGATGACGATTTTGTCTCTTCGGCTTCGCGGTTGTTGAGTATATTTCCCTAATGGTCAATTGTAAGAAATGAAAATCGATTATTCTCCAATTGGTTCTATTAAAAATCACTTTCTCGCACACCCGAAACACGACTGTGTCATCCGAAATCGTTCTCACAAAGCTTTTTAGCTACTCGGGGTGTATTAATGACTTTGAAAAGTCATCTAAAAGTGCACGACTCTAGCAATGAGTTTCGTAACCGCAATAGATCGGTTTGAAACAACGAGTGTGTCCAGCTCGATTCGTGCGCGTAAATCCGAAATGGTCTTCGATAAAATCGGTTTTACTGGCTCGAAAACGACTCGAACATCGATTTTAAAAAGCTTCGTTTTTAGAAAAAGTCAAACCATTAAGAAAATCAGCGAAATCCAACGAGCCTCTTCCGTTAACCGAATTCGAGTCATAAATTTAAAAACAGAAAAATACTTAACATTTTTTTTTTTTTTTTTTTTAAAAATAATAATAATTTACATTTTTGAATTTAAAGATGCAATCGTAAACGAATTCGTATATTTTCGTATAATTCGAAAAAAAAATAACTAATAACATGAATAAAGGCAAAAGTACATAATGGCAGGTAAGTGGACTGCACGGAGCGTTGCGACCCATTTGCTGCTCCACAGTAAATGTAATTAAATAATACGAGTAATTTGTAACCGCGAGTCTCGCTAATGTTTCGTATAAAGCGCGTTTTTCTTTTTGATTTTTAATAATTCAAAAAAAAGCCTCGATGATTAATAGATAATAAATTCAATTACACTCGCGCTTAAAGGTTGGAAATAAAAAGGTTTAACGACTAAACATCAATTTATTTAATCGCTTTCATCGCGTTTCCGCAATTAATCATCGACATTCGTAGCGTCTCTTTAAACGATTTACGTAACAAAGGGCCGGGTAACATTTTCTCTTTTTTTTTCTCTCGTCGACGCAATCGTACTAATAAAGATTTTCGGTCTACCGCAATCTCGAATCGCAACCTTAAATTGATCGCGACGTGGTGCGACAAAACACTCTTAAATCATCGAGAGTCGTGTCCTTATTATCTTTTCTCCCTTTAAGAATAAAAATCGAAACGCCTATTTTGCTAGCAGATGTCGCGACGTGTAACATCGGCACTAAAACATATTTATTTTATTTCCATAGGTGATAATTCTTTGTTTTTGATAAACAAGATAAATGAATAAATGCAACTATTGCTATTTTTAAATTGCGCGTTGAGTTTTTGTTTATTTCGTTCGCTTTTGGAGCTTTTTTTCCATAAAAATAATCCGATTTCATTTTCTCGTGTCGGTCGATGTATAATTAAATAGTAAAGATGACAGATTCGGTGTGGGATCGTCAAAAGAGATGTTGGTAGATTTAATCGACTATGTCTAATATCGATGATAAAGTTGGCAGAATCTTTAGCGAGTCAACTTGTCCTTCGAAATTTATTGACTTGGAACCTATCTCATTTGCAATTACTTTTCAATCAAACCATCGCTTACGAGATTACTGAACGCCACTAAAATGGTTTCGACGCAACAATTCACTATTTCTGGCATCGTCATGGTGACGGAACAATGTTTGCAAAAAATTCACTCCTCCCTTCGCAGTCAGTCGGTCACAAAGAAAATGACACGCGCATTTCGGTTTCAGCTATTCAACAAACTAAATTTTTGTCAAGACGTAAAAATCAATTTTTTTTTTGTTTTTTCATATTTTTCTTATTTTTTTAAATAAAATAAAAAACAAAATTGGTATTTAAAAAAAAAAATTACATTTAGAGTTGGAAAAATATGTCAGGTTGCAGGTAATTTTACCTGGAAATATGATCGATGTAAGTTATGAATAATTCATAGAATAACATTCAATTAAGCACGACTTTAAAACACTTTTGGTTCGAGAAGATTTTGTTTATAATTTTAATAATTAATAACGGAAAAAAATAGAATTAAAAGTGTACGTTTAAAATGTAAAAAATACAATTAATGCCAAATCGATAATTCGTTCTTTAAATTTCTACTTCTGTAAATAATTAAATCTTTCAAGCATCAAAATCGTATAAAGTTGGGATTTGGTGGTTAGTTTGGCCAAGTTTGGCTATTCGTTACTCGGGGTATTTGATATTCGGCTTGCGTTACTCGCACTGCCGCATTCAACAGGCATCGAAACTCGTTTTCATATATTATTTTGTAATCGAGTTGAGCACGTTCGATTCGCTTCGACCGATCGCAAAATTAAGCGCGTAAATCGAGTAAAACGACGCCATTTGCTATCAACTTTAAAGGAAAGAGAAAAGAATTTTCCGAACCGCAACGGTCCCTGCAGATTGAGCGGTAGAAACCAAAATGATACGACTGATGAATGCTACGGAATTATGGTCGGCATTCTTCACGACGTAAATTAGGAGGAAATGGGTTTCGGCCATTACGGCGGATTACCGCACTGACCAGTAACTGGTTAGAGAGCTGCTCCGTATACTCCTGCAAATTTGTTTCCAATTCCTCTTCAAATGTCCATCCGTTCGCTCCCACCGGACTCGCTCTAACCGTATGGTATGGTGATTGCACCCTTTTTTGTTTCCTGTTGGCTTCTACTCGGTTTATCCTCTTTACTTTATTTAATGGTGTCGCAAATTTATTCAAACACCTTTGTCAGGTTAAAATAGTGCAGCACAATTAATTACTTTCGATTTATTTCTTTTTAACTAAACTCGAATAAAAAAATTTTTTCTTTCGCTTTCCTTCGGATACCGAAATACAAACACACGGTTCATCCGATCAACCGCTATCGATCGACTAAACAACACTCGTAGATCCAAACAGCGCCATTTCCAATTCCACCCATTCCTTAAGTCGAATACAAAATCCTTTGTACCGAAATTTATAAAAGTTTTAACGCAATTTCAATTTTACTATTTTTATTTTTGCTTTTCGCCTTTAACCCGAACCATTCTCGTCAATCGAGGGAGGGAAAGAGAAAAAGTTTTCTTTTTCTCGATCTAACAAAATAGTAGTTTAACTTACTTACCGATCGCTACTTGTTAACAGGAGCTCGCACCAAACCCCGAGCACTTAAAAAACTCGTTCGCACATACAAAGTCCACTTAACAGCATCTCGTTCACGTCGTGACGAAGAGTGCGCTGCTCCGGACAGTTACTGCGAGTTGCATTCACCAGTCCTTCACCGTCTGCTGCTGACGCCAACCCACACAACACCCCCAAACAACGTGGCTAAATATAGCCACTGGGTAGCCAAACCGAGATTCTTTAGGTTCAGCTTCCTTCTCGTCATCAACGAAGCTCCTTGTGTCTGGCATCGGGGGCGTCTTAAACCAAAAAATTAAGCAATTCGAAAAAAAAGCGACCTTTTCAGTCTGTTCGAGAGGCCAACTCGAGTAAACGAAACGGAATTTAAATTTCCAAGTTTGTTTTAAAAGAAAAAAAATACCCTAGAGAACAGAAACCAGCTCTTAAAACCTAAAACGTAAATAAACAAACGAGATTGAAGTTTGGGATAAAATCGAAAAAAGAAGATGCCATTTTGGTTCGGACAAGTGTTTAGCGATGGCGCCTCGAGTCTAATCTAGAGACTTAAAGATTAGAGAATAAGATGAGAAAATCCTAAATATTAAAAATATTAGAAATATTAGAAATATTCGAGGTAAATAAACGCATTCGAGCATATCTGCGCGTTTCATTATATCCAATTCTTATTTGTTCCCACTTTTAATGTGTTGATTAAAAAATTCACAATCTTTTCCTTTAGTCACGCCGCAATGCCTTTAGGTATTGAAGACTATCTACAATTTTACATTCGAGGAAAATTGACTCGTTTCAAAAGGAGTGGAATGAATGACCGTATTATTTTTATTGCACCTTAAACAGTGCCAATAATCTCGGCAATGAAGACACCTTACACGATTGCGTGTCATCGAGTAAAGTATAAAATAAGATGAGAAAAAAAGTGCCAATAGCAGCATCAAACTCATCTTGATACGCATTGACGAGAAGGCGATGGAAGCAAAATTCCAATTACGGGCCAAGTGGGAAAACATTTCTTATCTTAATGGACTCGAGTCGTGTAAATATCGACGCGCGTCTCACCACTCCACCTTTGGCGTTAAATAATTCCAATTATTCCTTTTAATATTTTATTCCAAATATTCCAATTATTTCTATTTGTTTTATTTTTTTTCTTCACAAAATTGTTATGTCAATCGCAATAGCGTACGGTGCGATTAGAATATCGGTGTTATTTCTTTCCACTGTCACGGGCAAACGTGAAACAAGAATCAATTATAACGTAGCGCAGCTGATAAATTGTTCATTGCACGCATTCGAGCTGCGAGGTCAACGGGACCAAACTGATAAAACTAACACGACTTGAAATATGGATTCAATGTTGGACGCTTTTCTCGCTAATCCCAGCGAGTTCAATAATTTTGATTTTTTTTCTTGCAAATTTCTCCCTAGGTGGCGACTCGACAAAATAAAGTCTCGTTAACGATCGGCCGAAATTTGTAAATAGCGTAAGTATTTAACGATTACGTTAGACTTTTTAAAAACGATAATCGATTGGCTTTTCATCTCGAGCGACGAATTTAAATCGGGACGATAATTACAATAGTTTTGAGCGTAAAAATGCGAATTAATAAACTCGGCAACAATGTGACACCGAGGTCAGAGATGAATTACATTAACCTTAATATACAAAGATAGAATTGACGAAGCGCACGCCACCGTACAAACGCATAATTGAATTTATGTCTTTCTCCGTCGACCAAACAGCCGATAACGACAGGCCCGAAACTTCACGACACGTTCAATTATCAACGATAATTCAACAACACGTTCTCTATCATCTTCGTAGGCATTTGGTGCGACTGCGTATACATAACAAAGTATCGATTAACGATGCGGCGCACGCCTGTCCATTAGCGCGCAGGTGGCGAGTACGGAACGAGATACTCGAATCCAATTTTTCTTTTTGCGCTCGTCTTTTCTCTTTCTTGCGGAAACAAAGAGTTTGCTCCCAATTAACGCCGCAACCGCAACACGAACGCGGTGTCGCGTTTCGTGGGAATTAGAAAACCCCTGAGAAAACGGCGAGATGATCGCTTAAAGAGCGATCCGAATTTTTCAAAATACGGCGAAAAAAATTAGTTAAAAACGAGTTTTGTGGTGAGAAAATTGTAATGTGAAAGTTGGGCACTTAACTAAAGCACGACATGACGCGGCAATAATGCGACGCGTCGACGAGACAAATCCCGTAATGCCAGCATGTCGGTATTATTGTAGAAATGCCGGTAATGGATGGCCTCGTTTCGAGCACGTTTTATGCACGCCAAATTAAACTTATTCCAGCTTAGTCGATATTTTCTTGCAAAAGTTTAAAACGAATTCAATGTTCTCCTAAATGGTAATATAAAGAAACTGCATTTCTACGTCGAATGCAATAATTTTGAAAGGTATTAATCAATCAATACGGCAAATGGCAAAACGCGCGCAGCTGTTGCAGCAAAATTTTTACCGAATTCCTTCGTGAAATATTGTAATCACTCGAGTTAAAACTTTTGCATTCGACTCGCGTTTTAAAAAAGAAAAGTTCGTCCGTCGCTTAAAACTGAATAAAATCCTTAATTGTTAATTGTTTTCGATGATTAACGACGAGTCTTAATTTCGCCAAACAACGAATCAATGACCCACTTCCGGTGTTCGTTTACCGCTTTATTGGCCAATCGATTACTGCAATTGTCGATAAACGAAAACATTAGCTAATTTCATTCATTAAATGGGAAAATGATTTTAAATAACGTAACGAAAAAATAATAATTACTCGCTAATTACTCGTACATCGATCGATTCTTTTTTTAAAATTCGTGCAACACTTTTCTTGCAGCCTTGTTGGATGTAAAGAGCAAATGGTAAAATAAGTTGACGAGCTTCCTACGATGTCAAAGGGTCGGCCGTTAAAGTGGCAGACACGGCATTTGTCGTTATCACAACGTATACGTTCGGTGGCAACATGTCGTAAGTCACGTCACCGTGGGATATCGAGAAACGAGTCGCGCTAGTGTACGTACGAATGTTTGTCGAAGGAAATACTTTTTTCTATAATTACGATTAATAAAAAAATTTCTTACTTACCGATCAAACCAACGCTCGTAACTTTCCAATTCGATTCGATGCGAATCCTAAAAAATAAAACAAAAATTTTAAAAAAAAGTTTTAAATCTTTTAAGCACTCCGAGTGAATTTCGACAAATCAGCCAAAACTCACTCTGCATTTCGAACGTTAATTGCGACGTCTACAAATTTAATTACGGCGTAATGACAGTAGAGAGGAAAAGATGTCGTTAATGGTGCGGCGAAGAATGATAATTATTATTAACTCGTATTTCTCGCCATTATAACTGCTTCGATAGTAACAATGGCAAGTATTTTGCATACCGACGAATCGGTGAGCCGAGAGCAAGATCAAAAAACCGTTAGAGCCATCGTTTAAAAGAAAAAAAATTTTTTTTTTATTTCTCGTTTTTGGTGGACCCTTATAAATAACGATTGACCGTACATTAAATATCGGATAATATTTGGCCAATGTTTGATAAGCCATCGAGTTAACCTCGGGCAAAAACCGAATTAGATTCCATGTTTCGTCTTCGATGACATTTTATTTACCCTCGAATCGAAAAGCACGAATCACAAAAGATTGCTTCATTTACCTCGCAGTAATGTCTACAAAAGTTTCATCCGCCTAATAATATCGATTCATCTAACCCGAGTCCACTGGTCTGACCCGCGGTGAAATAAAAAAATAAAAAGTTGAAAGAAATTAGCAAATATTTCGTTATTTGCATACAATCGTATTGTAATTTGTTACAACGTTCTCCTTTACTCGTCAAAGACTTTCGAATAACAATGGGACACCTTATCCGTACGTTTAATTCAAACTCGAAACCAAACATTCGATCAAAAGCGGTCGGTCTAATATTCGATACGGGGAAGTCCGGACCAAACCGGCGTGGCGTTTTCGTCGTAATAAAAAAGAAAAAAAATTTTATTGAAACGAAAGGTTGATGGAGACGACCCGCGTCAAATGTAATTGTCAAATCTATCAAATTTGACTAACTCGGTCGGTTTGAATTGAATTTTTTAAATATGCTTTATAATCGAATGATTCGCGTTTTTTGCCCAAAAGTTAATGAACCCTCGATAATACGATTTGTTTTTTAAAAAAGAATTCGTCTTAATGAATTTGAACGTGGCAAGCGCGTCGTGGTGTTACCAGTCCATCCCCGTACAGCGCGAGTGATGGATGAGATTCGCCCTCCCATCGCCTTCCTTCTCCCGCCAGACACGACGTCAATCGATGATGGCAAACTCCTCCTTTACCATTATCGATCGACAGAGGAGCGCCGCAGAGACCTCCATTTTTTTTATGGTGGCCGTGTAGTAATAACCAGATTTCTTTTACCAATGAAATTTCCTTCGCCAAACACAAATTGCCGAGTAAATAACATTAGTGTTACACCGTTCGAACACTTCTTGCATTACCAATTAATTTTTCCTCTCCGAGAAAAATAAAAAAAAGGCCGAGGAATGATCGGGTGTCGGGTGTGGATTTCTATTCGTTTCGCGTAGTGTCGACTTTCCATTTTCCTTTCGTCGGACCAACAAATCAACATTTCGTTTAAAAAGTAGTAAAAATCGAATTAATTCTCAGTCAGATTTTTATTATTTTAAATATACGACATCCGAAACTCGTAATGCATAAAGAATTGTTACCAATTGCAATAGCACCTGCCGCAGCCTAATAATTTCGGTATACAACTTCCGGATGCCGACGTATCCTCTCGATTCGTTTAAACCATGACACAATCAAGGTATGGCGATTGCATTTGGAAAAAACGAAAAACTGTGTAAAAAAACAATATTAATAAAAAAAAACTTCCAAAAAACTCTTCAACTCCCGCGTTCATTTTCCACTTCAATTGATGTAATACAATGTCTTTGATTTTTTTTTTTTAAAAAGTAAAAAATCTCAATCGAACACGATGAAAGACTTTAAAACGAAATTTGTAAAAAGGAAAAGACAATAAAGGCTAACATTGCTTTTACTCGATTCAGTGAGTAGAAAAATTAAGCGAATTGCGAAGCACAAAAATTGCTGGAGTTTGTTACTAGCAAAATATTAATAGGTCACGAGGGTAATGGAAAAGGAAAAGCGAGACAATAAAATATGGCGGACACCTCCCTTCCGACAACAAGAGCAAGGTTAGCATGTTGCGAGTTGATAAGAACCTGCATTACCTCCCTTAAATCTCCAGTGAGTTGACTGGCTCTTCCTTGTGGGAAAAGCATTATTAAATAGCGCGAGATAAATCTGGGTAAAAGTAAAAAATAATAAAATATAATATTCCATATCCACTTAAAAAACGAAATGTAATTGGCTAATTAATTTCTCTTTAACGATTTTTTTTTAAAAATTTTTCCAAAGTTTTAAATCTTTCAAAAGATTATTTACGTCGATTCGATACAAGAGGAGCTGAGGTCAGCCACTCTCATTCGATAGAACGAATTTAAAAATGCATACGAACACGAGCCAACTTTTTACAACCCATGTGCGAGACGAAAATGCAAAGCGAGCATATTTTTTTCAAAATGTGCCACTCTGGTCTGCAAAGTGGGTGGCGAGAAGTACTAAAAGGGTTATTGGTACGAAGGGCGTGCAACAGCTGCTACAAAATTAATCTTTTTAATTCAATTTGCGGCGTACGACTTTCGGGAAATTAACAACACATTTTTGCCCAACCCAAAATATTATTTGCGGCCAAAAGCGTAGAAGGCAGAGTTAGAAAAAAAAATTCTTTCGTTTTAAAAGAGCGAAACGATCGTAAGATGTAGTCTCCAGATTCGACGATAAGTTTGGTCGAAATCCAAATATTTGTATTGTAGCGAGCGGCATTTTACCGCAGCATTTGGGGAAGGCCGTCTTCGCCAAAGTCGTAACGACTCATCGGAGACACATTTCCTCGCTGATTATACGCGAGCAAATGAAGCCTTTTAAAAATGATACATCTAATCATAATGCACCCTGCGCTCCACTTAGGCACCACCTCAAAACCACTTTTTACGACCAACAAATTTCATCATTTACATCCTCCACCACTTTTGTGCATAAAAAAAATGCACACTCGTGTCTCGCTCGGTGTTGCGGCTGTATTTAATCAAGCGCATTTGCATTTACCAATTCCTCGCAGTGTATCAACAGGTCGAAACGAAAAGCCTCTCTTTTGCGCGAGAGTGTCTCTTTTCCTTCGTTGTTCGCGAGATAATGATAATGGCTTTTAAAGAATTGTGAGTAAAAGATTAACGTATATATCTGGCGTAATCGGCGTGGTCCCATGTTTGAAATTTACATTTATAAGAGTGTTTCGACTACGAGACCTGCGAGAGGTGATCTACGGAAGGGCAGAAGCAAAAAGTGATATTGCGTCGACGCATCGTTTCATCCAATTTCGTAAAAACGTAGCGTTGTACAACGTCAAAAGTTTGCACTTGGAAAATTTCAATATACGACGATACATTAAATCAATTTGATCATTACAGTTTTAAAAATTAAAGTTTTATTATTATTATTATTATTATTATTATTATTATTATTATTATTATTAGAAGGAAGAATGCAGTCGGGCTAACATTTTACATTTTCGTAGGCCATTTATTTGACTGGAAAAATGAACTTTCCCTTCAATGCCAAGTTCTGTAATCATTAAATGACATCTCTTCACGTTTCTCTCGTTCCGTTGCCGTGTCTTATCAACAATCAAATGTTTTTTTCCAGACTCTACGATACCGCCTAATCAAAAACTTTATAAAGTTCAACCATCATTTCTCGTATTCCATTTCTTTTTTTCTCAATCTTTACAAACCATTCCATCATTTTCCATTTCCTAATTTGAAATCATCTTTCGCGTATTATCAGAATCAATTCGAATTGTAGAATAAATTTCTATCCTTTTGAATTCGTGTTTTTTTTAAAAAAGTTAGAATGCCAAAGAAAAATTTAAGCTCTTCGTTAAAATCTCCTTAACGGCGAATATAAGAAATAATTCGACCGTAGTATGTGAAAAATGCAAATTTTTCACGCATAAAGAAAAGTTTTCTACATTACGTAATTTCTTTTGGCTTTTGTAAAATTGACTGTCGATCAATCTTTGTTGGACTATAATACGGTAACCGCATTTCAGTTTTCACATATGTCACGCAACGAGTCGAATAATACGTTGCCAATAACGTATTAATTAACCGGTAAAATGAAGTTTTTCCATTACACGATATTATAACCAGGAATATAAAATATTCGCCTCGTTTGTGTTTGGAACCGATTGAAAAATTTATATTCTATAAATCTAGATTAAGTATGTTTCGTCCAAACAAGCCAACTTGTTCATTATTCATACGAATTAGACCCGGGATTGTTCGCGACTAATCCCGGGCATTCGGAATAGATAATCCCCAGTAATAATTTAACCCGACATTTGATAGCTTATTAGTAATATTAATCAATTTGGGTCAACATAAATAATAATCATATTTCTAACGAGAAAAAAAATCTTTTAATACGCGCATTACAATTTATTCTAAGTCAACAATGCCCGAATCGAACGTTGCTCTTTCAAACATAATCTTTAAAATATTGATAATGTTTGCGATGCCAAGCACAATGGTAATACCGAAACGAAATAATGCAACTATTGGAGATTCATTCTAAAAGCTTTAGAATTTTCCAACAACAAACCTAGAAAGAAATTTCAATTGAAACCTTCACGACCAAATGCCACGCACAACAAGACCAAGTTTGAAAAAAAAAACAAAAACAGTTTCTTGTTTTGGCACGTGTCAACGTCGTTCCTAACTTCTAATTAGCAACTCTGATACGAGTATAAAAAAAATAGCCTTTTCCTTTCTACGAACAATGGATAACTCGTTATCAATTTAAGTAGAGAGCTTTTTAACATTACACCTGACAAACAGACTTTCTCGAGGGATGCATTATAAACGTGGCTTGTCATATTGCCCAACGTTATTAATAACCGTCGATAAAAAGACGTAATAGAAATTTTATGCACTTTCTCACTATTGTCAACGAGTTTGCGAATAAAGTTTAACAATTCGCATTAAAATTTATTTAACGCGTGGAAAAAAAGATGGAAAATTTATGCTAATTAATGGCACTTAAAAGAGCCGAGTATTGCCGTGACCTCGACACGAAATAACGCGGCTTAACATTCACTTTCGAGTCTTTAAAAACGTAGAAAACAAAGACGTAAGTTGAAAGGCCAAATACATTTTTCATGCTGCAAACGGGATTAATAGAAAAAAAAGGTAAGACGTTCTGCTAGGCTGTTCGGTTCGATTTAAAGTCATAACTCAATAAGCAAATGTCAAGCTCGAATGGGAGATCAGAGGTGTGCAGTCGAGGTTGGTAAGCAATAAATCAAACGCTCGTTTTCGTGGATTTTGTTGGTAACTCCCGAAGAAAGAAGCCCCCGCAAAAAAGCGGTGCCAGCTGGTCAGTGTGCTAAAAAACGATTTACGACCAATGACCACTTTGGCCCGTGCTACCCATCAGCCTAGATCAATCGAGCCAGCTGCAACCAGTCCATAACAAGCGGCCAGGGTCGATCGAATCTTTTAATGTCGTTTGCTATCATTTTTTTTTTAACATTAATCAGCTGAATATAAATTTTCAAACTCCATTATCGTAATTGTTAAGTACTTATCGAGGTTAATTATGACACTCGAGCGTTTTTTTTCTCTCCCTCCGTGTTTTAATCAATTTTTGGCCTTAAAGTGTCGCGAATACGTTGAAATTAAACTGACGAAAGCTAGAATTGTGGTTTGTTTCTAAATTAATCTGCCAATAAATTATATTTTTATCAATAAAGCATTACGGTCGACAGCAATAAATTTTTCCAAGAATTTTTTTCTCGGAATTTAAAAAATTTAATTTTTTTTTTATTTCCACAATAAATGCTTTCTTCGAATTTCGTTGCGAATCAATAAGATATTTTTAATTGCTTTTTCCGTATCTGGCGATGTCGTAGGTAGGTATTATTAAAAAGAAAAAAAAAACACTAAAAAATATTTGCCCGTCCATTTACGTAAATAGATTTTTCTTTTTTTGAGTTACGTTTTCCTAAGTATAAAAATAAATTTCCCCATCGTCGAGCTTCAATTCAATTCGCACATTTAAAGAAGCTGATTCAGCTAGTCTATAGTGGAAACGAGAGCTATAGCGTAGCCATATACACGATGGGTACGCTTCGGGCCATGACACGAGCAACTGCATTTTCGGCTTTCCTCGCCAACTCCGACTCGGTCCGATATGCCTCGCAGGCTTCCCTTTGCTCGATAAGAGCGCAAGTCGTAAAGCGAAGGCAATGGATCAAACCGCCTTTCATAAAGACCAAGGTTTATAGATGTCATGGCTTAGCTTCTCCGTGTTCCCTCATCACCGTGCATGCATCAGATGCAGTCGTCTCCTTCTTCCTGTCTTCTTGCCAGAGATAACGACACTCACGCAACACCCAATCCATCAAGTTGATGAAAATGGGCTCTGTTCGACGAATGAATAAATTATCCGCCATTTTTTTTTAAAAACTTTAATAAGTGCAGAACTTAAGTACTTTTCAGTTGGAATTTTCAGTTCGATTGCAATATCAAACGGTGTTCGTACATGTAATTTCTTTCGAATCTACGATGGCTTCCTTTCCCTCTCTTACTCACTCTTCCATTCACCCTGAGGGACGCAGCTCTTACGCGAAATGGCCAACAGAGCCACTTTTCTATAAGAATAATGAAGGTTTCTGCTTTTTTTTTTCCAACTATTCCCGTTTGGTTTTTCGTTTATCCTCGTCAGTCGCATCGGGGATTTGCCCGTTTCCATGTTCATCTACATCTTTACCTTTTTCTCTCTTTTAACGAAAAAAAGATTGTTGGAATTTCCCAAGACAATGCTGTGATTAAAAGTGGCCGAGTTCGGTTCACCAGCCAAAATTACCAATAAAAATCTTGAATGCGGTAAAGACGAAAACTCTAGGGGTAAGAGCAAAGAGAATTTACTGGAATTTTCCGAGGCATAAAAAAACAGTTACTTAGATAAGTAACCATTACCTTCTACTCAAAAGAATGCGAGAGATTCTTTGGCGAAGAAAAGCTGAAGAAGGCAGAAAGAAAAAGAAATGAAAAGAATTGCGTGGAAAAAAATTAATGCAGGTGTATTTATGCGCCAATTTCGGTTCGACGCTTTCTTCGTAGCCAATGCCAAGGTGAAGAGACTCGAGTTTCCTGCTTTTTACCTACGTTCGTTCGAGGTGACTGCGCCGGCCGCGGGCCATTTGCCTCATACTATACTTTCTTTACAACGATATTAATATTTTCGTTTTGCTTTTATTATTGTCGCTTCCAGTCATCTGTTTTCCTTCTTTTTACTAAACAAAACAAAAAGTATTAAGTGTTCTCGAGCTGCGATTTGATATATTTCGTAAATATCGTTTTGCGTAAATGGGAACGCGACTCGCGGGAAATGTTGACAAGCGTCAAAAGTGACACCTCTCGAGAAACGAGAAACCTTCGGACGAGACTAGAGGCAAATATCTATCGATCAAGCACATTGAAAAACAAGAGAGGCAGGTCAGAAGTGGTCCCAGTGACCCGATACTCGGCGCTGTCGAGTCAATTTGAAGAGAGACGCCCACAACACAATGATGAAATCAAAGGTACAGATGCTGCTTCACCAATCTTTTTCTTTCCTCTCGTCGATCCAACGTCCGTGTCCGAGGTCGAAAACCCACGGTTCACAGGCAACGGAATTCTGGCAACGATCCAGCGGTTGGCGCAACAACAAGCCGATCCCGATTGCACGTGATGATCCTGCGAGACGAAAGAGGAATACCAGAGGGCGCGCACGTGTGCTGGATATGTTCGTGAGGCGCATCGTGCGGAGGTTGCCGAGGTAACGGTGCGTGGCCAATTTCTCGCTTACCCAGGTGTGCAAAACCGCGACCGATGGGTGGACCGTCAACAAATTAACGCCCACCGATACGTCCACCCACTTGGAAAAACCAATCGATTTGGCAATATTTTAAAAACCACAAACTAATTAACTTGGAATTTAGAACTTTCCAAATTGTCGACCCTATATTGTCACATTCGGACAATACGTCTAGTATTTCTTGTACATTTCTTAACTTTTCCTTAAAATTCGTTAAATCGTTGAAAGTAATGGCATTTACAATTTGAAATCGTAAATTGGCATTCTTTAATTCTCGACCTAACCGTAACTTGACGAGCCGTGACGTAATTAGCAAATTTAAGCAAATTTATTGTCGAAAATTATTCGATTTCGACGAAACGAGACACTTAGTGTATTACCTCCTCCCGGAAACGAATCAAGTAAGTCCTCGGGAACTAATGCCGAAATGGATCTTGCCATCGAATTGATTTTCACAAAAAACGACTTATCCGATTTGGTTATACATCCGAGATGAAGCACCCGACAAAAGCTCGGTTTATCCATTACGAAATAAAATATAATTTTCAAATGTCGGATTCTATTATTCGTTCGTGACTGGCACGTAACGGCATCCGGTCTTTAAAAATTGAGTAAGCAAAACACGAAGCTTCCATCAATCGTCCCAGAAATTGCATTTTAAATCTTTTATTTCAAACCGTCAAAAATACGCAAATTCTAAACTCCCGCATTTGTAAAACCAACCAAAAACAAATTTAAGTTTTTCAATCGGTAAATATCGACCGACTTGACCCATCGGTCTGGACCACCAACCAACTGGGAAAACTCGTTTTCAAAAAGCACATTAATTCCGCTATTTGCCGCCGCAATTAGTGGCGCTAGTAGTACTTATCGGTTCTGTACCGATAAGTAACGGTAGGTGTTTGCTCAATTTGTCTAAACCGTTAATTAAAAAAAAAAAAAAAAATTAAAACTTTTAACCAATTTACGACACGCAACACGATTCTCCCTCTAGTGGCAAAAAATGTAACCTCGATATACCACCAATATATAATAACGATATATAACAATGTAGACTATTCAAGTATATTCGAAGTAGCCTCAACCAAACTGTTTTTAGAGTGTGTTGGACTTAAAGCTGGGAAAAGAAGAATTTAAAAGTGGAGCAATCTCGGTTACCCAGCATGGAATTTAATAAGAACGTCATCGCCGAGCAAGATGTAAGCAGGAAGGCGAGAGAATCGAGAGTCGCGTTGTTTGCATATTTAAGTAAGCGCAAACGATGACTAGAAAATTGTTTAAGCGCAAAGTTTAATATAACGTGTACCTGCGAGCCACCACGAGACGACGCAAATAGAATATTTTACAAATCTTTTCTCCATCTCCATTTGTGTTTTACAATTTAATAAGACCGTCGTTATAAATTTATACCGCGGATAAAAATAAAATTTTTATTTTTATTTAAATTTAATAAATTTTCGTAAAATCTTAATTCAATCGATAAAATCGTAATGAAAATGGACTTTGATAAAAATTACGATTGATTTAATATAGTAGACGTTAATAAACATATTTAATAAAGTAGTGAATTAATTAGAAAACGGTCGGAGTTACTCGTTATCGTTCAATATAAGTGGAGGTAATTAAATCGGAGCGAGAAAAATATGAGAAAAATGTCGACTAATTCTCGACGAACGTAAAAACAAAAAGTTTGAAATTCGTGCAACGGCGAGGCTCTGCACCGACACGAAGCATTCGAGATAAAAACGTTAGTTTTAAACCCGTGATTTTTAAACCCGACTAAATTCGAACTAAATCCAAACAATTATGACGTTCGTAATTAATAATAAATGTCGTTTTTAAAAAATGGACGAAATTCAATATGAAATTGGCGTTCAGGTGCACGAACTAATATCGCGCGTGTTTTTCTTAGTCGGGCGTGCGAGTGTCAGATGCCATTCGGTTGGAATAGACGTGAGAAGTGGCTGTGCGAGCTCGAGACCTTAATCGTGGTTCCATCAGAAATTGGAAACGAACCCATTGCGAGTCTGGCTTCGTTTTAGACGAAATAAAATGGCCGTTAAATCCCGAGCGAAATTAAAGTAAAGTTGACCGCTCGGCCATCTTAAGCTTAATTCCGTTAATAAGCTAATTACGATTAACACAGCCATTCATTAAACTTACTTTTTAGCTCGCGACCAGAGATTCACATCGAAGATCCAAATCGTAACGCACAGTTAAAATCGCACGGTTTTGAATAATTGATTCGAATCAATTCTTTTAACAAGCTCGTTTACGTTACGTTCAATTAAAGCGTGACTAATTCCCTCGTAAACGATGATGAGTACGGACTTTGCTAAATATAAACCTCGTTTTCCTCAGTTAATGATTCGTTGACGCGTTCGAAACATTTTCAGTCTAACATTTTCAGTCTAAAAGAAAAACGAAAAGAAAACCCGCACCGACGTTTTTTACGTTTTTTACTTTCTACTTTTTTTTCGCATTCTCGACAGACATTAATAGAATTTTGCTCCGTACCTAATTGGAAGATGCGGAATAGGAAGCAATTGTACCTGCATGGTTTCGCATTTCTTCTGCTCGCAGATCCTCACAAATGCTGAAATATAATTAATGTTCTCTCGAGTTTTGCTCTTTGCTTTAAATAAAAATATAAAAAAAAGAGAAAAGAAAGACATTGATTCCAAAGTACACACTGGCGTTTAAAGCACGAAACAAGAGCCAATTTTACGCAAAATTTATGGTCTTTGAAGTTGAAAATAATTTTCAAAGTTAACTCCCACAATTCATTTCCTTTTAAATTCTTTTAAGTTCTTTTAGTGGCAACACAAAAAGCCTTTTCTTTTCCAAAATTAATTTTCAACTGTCAAAGCGAATAAAGAAGACGAATTTATGGCAACGTATCGATTTACCCTCCCCGATATTTATTTTAATTCCTTTTTCGATACGGTTTTCAATGTTTTCAACAATTGTTGGCTGTTTCTTTTTTCCTTCACGGACGAAAGGAGTTCAATTTAAGTTATAAAGCGCGAGCTTTAGTCGAATATTGAGAAACAATAACGTTTTCCATTTACTCGGCTCGTGCGTTTGTCCTATCTCGGTTTAGAAAACACAAGGCCCTAACTACGCAGTAGAGAAAGGGGCAATAAGGTTTGTTTGCTAAGGCAATAAAACGGGTGTTGCAGTTTTAAAATGCAACTCGAGTTTTGCGAGAAAACGGTTCGGATCAATGATAAAAGCTAAATGTTCAACATTCTCTTCTTCCCTTCTACTCTACATATTTGCCAGATAATGGGCTCTTTAAGCACCAAACATTAAATCGATCCAATTTTTTTAAAATCAATTAAGCTAACGGATTACGTACACGAGCATAAATAAGAAACTTTTGACGAAAAAATTAAACACGAAACGAATCGATGGAAAGATAAAAGCGACTTAAAATTTTTCCTTTCGTCCTTAACTGATAAATTATTTCTCGACCGAACTATTGACTGCGAAGAAAGAAAAGAAGGAACAGTGCCAACACATTCATGTTTAATCTTCTTCCGTTCGTAAATAACAAATGCAAACCTTTGGCTTCGTTGTTAATTAAGAGCACGGTGGGAAAGCACCTAAATGATCACCTTTTCCCACGCATCCTGCTACGGTTCGATAAAGTAAAAAATATTTTAAATAAAATCATATCTCCGTCGTTTCCATCTTGATTACACATTTTTTATTTTCTAACGACAAAATAATTGTGAGACGAGAGTATTAAAGCGGTGTAAAATATCCCCTGGGTTTATCGAATGTTTCGAAAGCCACGTGCGGTTAAGCGATTAAGTAATGGAAATCCTGTCAATTAAACTACGTTTTAAGCCAAGAAATTCGAAATTAAAATATAAAATATTAAATAAAATAAAGATTGTTTAATTTAGTTTTATCAAATATTGCTCACGAATGCACTAACGACTGCAGTTTTTATTAGGGTAAAAATTAAAAACTCGTTTTTCTTTTCAATCCGAATTCGCATTAAATGTCACTCGTGTTCTTTTACTCGCGAGGTCAACGTACAGTTCCTTTAACAAAATTATTTTTAAAAACTCGTTTGTTTCGGAAGCACTTGAAATTTTTTTTCAATAAAGAGATTATTTATTATAAAATATAGATTTTTTTTTTTTGCTAATTAATGACGGAAATCAAATATTAAAATAAGCTAGACGAGGCCATCGCGATGACAATTTTTACTTAAAAAATCGCTCGAAATGCATCGTGAAATTTGCTCGCGACTGCCACAAAGTAAATAAATAAATAAATAAGTCGCATCACGATAAAAAAAAAATTTAAAAAACAAAATAAATGCAAATATCGTGTAACTTTTTAAGTTTCAATCATCTCGGCGATGCATAAGCATAAATGTTTAAAACGTCGCAAAATTAGATTTGCATCGACAAAACTCGGACCGAATAAAACCGTTAAATTATTTAAATGCGAAAGAATTAATAGTCATTTACGACCCGTAAACACTATCGATTTCTAAACAAATGCATTACAACTATGAGAGTCGAACGACACCGACCGTGTCATTTTTTCAAAAACCCATTTTTAGGCCAACACTTTTCGTTGATGACATTAGCTGCGAGCAACGTGCCACTACTACTAAACCCTAAATATCAAAGTTATAATGTAGTTTTAAAATAAATATTTTAAACCCGCTAGAAATATGACGCAAACTGATTTAATTTTACTCGACGTTCAGTTTTGCAAACTTATTTACGCGTCACGGATATGATATAAAAACTCGATAAGACCATCAATTCTTTACGTATCCAATATTTTTTTCCTCATCTCGGTCGAATTAAGTGTAGAAAATACGTAAGATCGATTCGATAGACTTCGAAATAAACCACGACTCGCTGCTCGAACCCGAATAATTTTTTTTGCAATCGAAAAAAAAAGTCGAGAAAAATAAACAAAAGTAGGTGGATAATAGTTCGAGTCGGAGCGACGAGCGAGGAGAGAAAAGAATCCGAGTAATACGCGAATAAATCATAAAGCGTGGAAAAGAAATGGAAAGAAAAATATAAAAATGAAAGAAGAGCAGAACGAAGGGTCAAGAAATTGCGGTAACAGCTGGTGAATATACTGGAAAAGTTGTCTAAAAAACGAAAAACGACCAATCCCTTTTCCCACCACCATTTGACACCGTCCAATAACTTTTGTCTATTTTTCGAGTAATAAATAAAAGTTAACTATTGATTTGTTGCTTTTACAAATAGTCGGGAGCTAAAAGAACTATTTTCTTTTATTCCCGCACGAAACTGTGTGGCCATGTTTCTTTTTTTTTCTTCGGCCAACTTTTATTTTTATGCGGCTGCAGTTAAGTCTATTTGAGTGAATTTTGTACTTTTTTTTCCTCCGATTTGTTACAAGTGTTCTCTCATCCCATGTCGTACAAAGCAGCTGTTGTTTGCTCGTAAACGGTTCGATAAATATTCACGCCGAGGGGAATCACGCTTTACTACCGAAATAAAACGTAAAAGAAAAATCAAAACATTTTTACAAATAAGGAAACACTTTTTTCCGATTTGTCAAACTCGAGTTTTAGTTCGGTGTCGAAAATTGTTATTGTTGTTTGGTTCTCGAATTTCGTCGACAAAACTGGAGTTTTAAATCGATTAAATGTTAAATTACCTTAAAAGTAAGGTTGTGGTTCACTGGCAAAAAATTAATTTTGCTAAAATAAAGAGTAAATGCTCGCACGCCCATGTCAGCGACCGCGGGCAACGTAGAAAAAAAGTAAACGACAGATGCTCGACTCGTTTTACTACGTCGGTTTAGTCGGTTTATAACTTTCAAATGATTTCTAATATACTTAAAAGTTCTAACGATTTTTGAATAATTTAATTAGAAGATCGAATACGTAATCTCGAGTAATATTCGGAAAAACAATTTCGCTCGTATAATTGAAATTAGCGAAAACTTCAAAGAAACAATCCGGTCTAATTGTTTAAAAATTTTAATTAGTTCCGAACGACATTTTTTTCTAAAAAACTGCGCGAGTAAAAATCTCTCCCACCGACAACACTCGATCGATTATCAGACATCGAGATTATTTGTTTAAAATTTCCAAAATATTACGGAAAGTGTAGAATTAAAAAAGGCAACTTGGGTGGCTTTAAACAGATTCTGGTAGCCCGAAACGAACGTAGGAAATGATCCGTGAACCGTTAATTTACTTTCGTTATCGTCGTAAACCATCAATTTGATAAAATGAAAAAGAAACGCGTAGAAATTAAATAAAAGTAAGGTGGAATTAGGTGTTCGCGGTTAAAGCGTGTCGAAAGTCGATACGAATTTGTCATAATTTTTACTCGTTTCAAAAATCGAGATTCGTCTACGAGGCGTGGTTCGTTTCCAGCGCGATGAACTTTCGGCTGAAAAAAATGGAAAAGAAAAGCCTCTCTGACAGTCCATGTCCATTTTTGGGTGACGCGTGGCCTGCGGGACGAGCCTACATTAGGTTAGATAGGTTAGGGCGACTCGGCTTCTGCGAGAAGACCTTGGAAAATGTGGTAAAAGTTTTCCGTGCCGTGAAAAATCTTTTCTTTTTTTTTTTTTTCTTGTTCGAGGTCGTTTCGAAGTTAAAGAAAGCCAGGTTGGAAAATGCAATTTCGTTTATGGCGTATTTTTAATTTGTAAAAAGTCACGGAGTAAAGGATATTGCGTTTTGAATGGAAAGTAAAGTTTATCGAAAATAATAACTGCGAGTTCAAAGTTGAAATGGCGCGAGTAATAATTAACGAAACGGTGCGGATGCTTAGCACTCGGTCGCACGCTTCGACTCCATTGTTCGACAATACGTAATTGAGATCGTAATCGCGATTGCGTATCGTTTTGATGTAATTTACGCTTCGTAATTTACTGCCCTTATCGACTGCCATTGTTTCTGTCGTCGTTACGAATTAAACGAGATTTCTCGATTTTTAAAATAATTTGGTAATTTAAAAAATTTAAAATTCCGTTAGGAGTTAAAGGAACTCGAAAACGTTAACAAAAAAGAGCAGGTGAGAATTTGTTAGCGAGCCCCAAAGGTAAATAGGAGCAAGTAATTGCATATCCCTAAGTAAACCAAATTGCACGAACGAGCTGACAGAACCAGTTTTCCCAACGATGAATTCTTTTCTCTCTTCTTTCGTCTCCCCCTTTTATCGTACAAATATTTAAGACTGGGGATTTTGAATTTCAAAACCGCACCGAGCATTGACCTCGCTTTAAGAAAAAGCTGCAATTGATTTACACGTCAAATAGAATCGTATGCAAATTTGCATCGATTTTGGAAAAATAAAATAAAAATGCGCTCACGTTCCATTGTCGGTCGAGCCAATTTTATTATTAATTAATAAAGTTGTTTAGTAAAAGCTAAACAAACGACGAGATGTATCTCGGCGAGCAACATGGCCGACCAGATGCCACTGCCAATGATTAATGGCACTTTAGTGTCGCAAGACGGCTTTTTCAACACCCACATTTCTTTCCTGGCTGTCGGCAAATTCGCCTAACTGGGCTGTTTGTCGCACGATTTTTCATTCTTAACACCCGATGGATTTTTCGTCGCCGCAATTAATTGAAACGTTATTTAATGCTCGACGTGTTCCCTTCTTTTTTCCCCGATAACGGTATTTAACGAACATTAAATTATTTATTCGTCGACATTGTCTATCGGTCGTCGCGGTAAACTATTGACGATGATGAAATCAATATTTAGTAGGGAAACGACATCAACAACAACCTTGCCAGCGAGATGAAATTCCTTTGGGGAAATCAAGGCAAAATCTCTCACTAGAGGCATATCTCGGCCCATTACTTACACAACACAAACCATGCACAATACCTTTTCTTCCATTAGGCCTGCGACTCGGCAGTGCGTAGATTAGATTATTTCGACCTTCAGATTCCTGCAGTTAACGTTTTTATGCTAGCGCTTCTTTTATTGTTTTCATACTCGAAAACAATTTTAAAACGACAACAAGCGGCCTAAATGTCGTTAATTTATACGGTGGTTTTATCGGTGGCTTTAACCGAAGAGTCTCGCAGCTTTAATACCGACCCTGGCGAAATGGTGAGTTCGCGCCATCAGATATCTCGTTATGGTTTACGAGATTACGATCTTATAACCGGTGTGGGCAAAGCCCATCGACCGATGCCAAGTGACAAGAACGGATAATTTGATAAGTCCATCTACCGAGTTACCAGCACTCGTACTCATCCATAATAAAAATTAGCATTTATCATCATTAAAAATGATCGCTCGTCTGTAGGGTCTGTTGGTTGAAAAGAAATAAATCAAAAAATGAAAATTCCTAAAAGATGATTTTTGTTTTGTTTTCCGCTCTTTATTATTTCTCGATCGGTTTAAACAAACAAAACGAACAGAACGGCATGAGGACGAAAAATGAAGACGAAAAAAATGTCGATCAAATTCCCTTATTGAAGTTCAATAAAACAGAAGGATGGCAAAGTGCTCGTACAATACCGGTACTCGAGCGGTTCGGCGAACGAGGAACGACTCGGTCCATCGCACATGTCCATCGATATCGTTTCGAGAAACCTCGAAAACAATTAAGTCACTCGATATAAACGACGCGACTCTTTGCTTTCTGGCTTATCGACTGCATTTTTGCCTTATCGTCAAATGCACTTGAGCGTCATCGTCGTCGACAAAGCGTCCTTCAACTCGCTGCCCAATTAGGTTACGCAGCTGCGGATAGAGTTTCGGTAAAATGTTCGCATTACGTAATTGCGTTAAACAATAACTACGTAATTGTTTTCCAATTTCGAGTTTTGCTCGCCTTAATCCGACATTCGGCAAGAATTTCCCCTTTAGAAAAAAATGACCGCCGAGCAAAACCTCAAACATCCTTTCTTCAAAGGCCAGGCCCGTTTTCGAGTTTGTGAAACCACTTCACCACGCAATTGCAGTTTGTAAAACTCGTGCGTGTGCAACCCGCGAAAAATTCCGAAAGCAATTAACTCCGACTAACTTAGCAACACCCGGCTTTTCGTAATATATTGCTAACAGCCTCGAAATATTCTTTTTACACGTTTTACGTTTTTAATTGTTTATTTCGTAACAATCGTAATAAATGAGGTCGCAACCTACGTCCGAACTTGAAGCGTTATCGACGACTAAAACTAGTTTTCTCGCTAATGCACTTTCTTAAGACCAAAAAAAAAGCTTTTAGCAGAGCCACAATTAGATTAAGCATTTAAAAAATCGTAACAAAAGAACATTCGTTAAGCTCGTGAATTCTAATGTAGTAGAAATCGACATTCTTTTACTTTTACTTTTACTTTTACTTTTACTTTTAGCCCCATCATTAAAGAGGTGTCGCACTTCCTTCGCCCAAAAGACGTCTTTGCCGTTTCCTTTTAAATTAAAGAGGCAAATCAATTTCCGTTGCTTAACTAAAAAGCGGACTATTTTAAAAACAGAACGAGCCGGCTAATATAGTATGTGCGAAAAGAAATATCTTATCTAGTTTTAGGTTTTAATGCTTAAAAGCCATCGTGCATTTGATCGAATGAAATAAAACGGCCATTTCTTATCGTCCGTTCGACGAGTTCGTAGCCGCAAAGTAAGTATCGAACAAAAAGCGAATTTGCCAGTTTGGCTTTGAATAAAAAGTAGAAAATGGATGGCATTTTCCACGTAGCCACATTGATCCACCAACTTCTACTTATCAATTCCCTTTTTCAGTCGACAGTTTAAGGGGCTTAGCCCCGAGTCGCTCGTTTCAAAAACTGGCTCGTGATCATCAATGCAGATCCTGAGTCACATCTTATCTCGAGCCTAAAGACGTCTCGAAGAACACAAACCGAGCCTGGAATTACCATTGTAAGTCAGCAACACACGGAACACACCATCCAGTCGCAGCAGTTACGGTAAATATCGTCGTTTGTTGAAAACTTTTTCTTAGAATAAAAATCAAATTATTTTTTTTTTCAAAAAACATATTTAGTTTCAACGCTAATTTAAAATATAATCTACTGTAAGATTAATTGAACAATAGGGAATAGAAAATCTCCTTAAAATTGAATTTTTCTGGAAAACTGTTACTCGGCTTTGTCCCTGAAAATGTAAATTAATTTTCGTTCTTTGTTCTTGCAAAAACTGTTATCTCGTATTTATCTCGTTTCAAATTTCGCTAAAATTAATTAAAGTCGAAGAGCAAATAAAAAGCAGGGTAAATATTATTGTTTCTATTACAAGTATTTTATACATTAAAAAAAGTGCGATGGAAATTTTCATACACTACATCATTAAGACGAAGCGACAAGAAAGAAGAGAAAGATAGACGACAAGTATTCAATTTGCATCTCTCGGAGGGAAACCTCATTTCTCATTTCTCATTTTCGTGTTCAACAGGCAAAAGATGATCCTCGCTATTAGTGTCAAGCTCGGTGCAATATGACATGGTCTTTTGCATGCCCCATCTAACATAGTACAAGTCACACCCAATATGAATAAATTTGACACATTTTTTATTTCATTTTCCGCCTTCTCGTTTCGACTCGACGTGCAATTTCGTGAAGAAAATTCATTTTGCAAGTAATGAATAAGATCTTTCGTTTGCCCAAGAGTGTTGTTAGGGTTTTGGAATTCATCAGACAGCATTTCATTAACGCATTCATTTCTCGAGTTACCACCTCCACCGAGAAATAATTTCCCAAAGCTAGACAAGTATCGAATCAAGTGCAACGGACAAATCAAAACCGTTGCCACCGACACTGATCCACTTAAGGTCAATTGGTTCGGATCAACGAGAAGAGCAGTGCGAAAAGAAAGAAAGAAAGAAAGAAAGAAACAATGGAGAAAAAAAATATATCGGTTCCATTTCCTCGCTACCACTTAAGATTACACCGATCTCGTAGGTACCGACGAAAAACAAAACCAGAAACAAATTTGTTGAAATTTATTTAGAGTGCATTAACCTTTAGTACGTAATTGTTAATAAATAAGACTTGTGTCGAGAGAAACGTGCTGTAATCTACGAGTGCAGTTGCAAAGTCATTTGTCAGAGTGCAATTCATAATTTAGGCTATTATAAATCGCACTACTGTTAATGAGACAAACCAATAAGCTGCGAGTGCTCTTTTATAACCCCGAGTAAACAAAATACTTGTTATAATATCTACTTTACTCGATCCTCGAACATTCCCTTTAAAAACCTCTGCCGTCAAATAGGGTGTGGCAAAAGTAAGGACTAAAAAGTTATTTTAAGATAAAATAATTTATATTTATTAGAATTCCATTTGAAAGTTGACAAATGATGACGAGTCAACCTTCAAAATATTAACTATTGACAAACATCAAAGGAAAAAAAAAATAAAAGAAATTTTGCTCGCAGATACTACTTTTCAATCTTCCTTCGCATATTCTACCGTCGCATTGAAAACTGTGCAGAAAGAAGATGAAATAGGAATAATTTCAGAGTAGCCTCTGGAATCGCAGATTATTAATCTCGAGAGAAAAAAAAAAGTCAAAACATTTCCATTTAGAAGAACGAGAATAAAAGTAAGACTATTACGTAAGAGCGGAATATAAAAGAAAAGAATATTTGGCTCGAGGTCGAGATAAAGCGAGTACAAAGAATGCGCATCGATTGGAAATGGATGTTTGCATTTCGTTTTATTAAAATATTAAATTTCTTTTACTTTATAAATTTAATTATCGAGCAATCAAATAAATAAAATCCATCGACAACGTTAATTAAACTCCATCGAGAAGGAAACATTAGATTTGTATTAAAAAGCTACACTAAGTTCAGGTGACAGGAGAAGAAGATTGGATTGAAATCACTATCGATTTTCAAGGAGTGGAAAGGAAGAGTCTGACGCGAGAGGAGGAGGGGAAAAAAGATGGAATAGGGAAAAAAAAGAAGGAATACATTCGAGTGGAAAAAAGAAAAGAGACTATGGGAGAATCACAAAGTTTGCTTCTTTCCCCCCTCTTCCTATCGCGTAACCTTATGACACAAACACCCACAAGCCCTCGATTCCCTTTCAAGAACGGCAGGGGGGAGAGAAAAGACAATCACCATTTTCAAATCATTGTGTCACCTTATTTTTACGAGCAGAAAAAGAAGGAAAAGAATCCGTTGTTCGATATTAGCGTGGAAATTATTGACGAATCACCGACCACGCTTTATTCGCTTCTTTGATTTTCTGTTTGAGAAATTTTGATTTGTTGTTTCGCTTTATTCGTAAAATAATGGAAAAGATTTGAAAAAAAATGCAAAGAGAGTTGGGTTTTTGTAGAAAAAATTGTTTTATGCAAAATAGCCTATCGGTTGTGGAGCCAGTGGAAATAAAGTGAGAAGCATAAAAAAATAAATAAGGGAAAAGTGGTGAAACGTGTGCTGCAGGCACGACATTTTCATAAGCAATAAACCAATCTGTGCCTTCTTCCTTGTACTCTTTTATATAGTTGGGTGCGGTGATGAAGTGTGAATGCCAATCGCCAAACTAAATTGAAGTGCAAGCCACTGATGCGAGTCGCTCTTCCAAATAAACTCGGGGGCCACGAATGAAAAAACACAAAGGGGGAAGTAGAAAGGGCAGGGGGAGTTGTAAGGGAGTCGGGTGGATTGACTGCAAGCAAAATGCCTCATTTGTGGCTGGTTGAAGACATTAGCCGCAGCTCAAAGGCAAACCTACTGATTGCCTATAAAAAGCAACACGTTAAAGACATTATTCGTTTAACGCATTTCTCCTTCTCCACGAGTATTTAAAGCATATCTATCTCTCTCTCTCTCTCTCTCTCTCTCTCGCAATAACTCTCGGTTTCTTATTAATTTCGTACGATATGTTTTTCTTATCGACAAATGATTTTTTATCTCGAGTCACCACGCATAATTAAGGCAAAACGGTAATTGAATTGTCATTTCCAAAGCACGAAACACGAAAAGTAATTAAGCGAAATCGACATTTTTCTACCAAATTTGTTTTCGTCGATAAATATATTTGCAAAAAATAGACTCGCATAGTTTCTATAAAAGCCATTATAAAACTTGCCCGAGCAATTTTGCCATTAGACATTTAAGTAAACACCACGAATGAATAATAGATACTTACCTCTCGAAACGGTAAACGGAAAGTTAGAAATGCACGACTTACCTAAAAGAAAAACAAAAATAATTGGTAAGAACAATTCCATTAAATATTGAGATTGTAAAAAGGGAAAACTTTGCACTAACTAAATTAAAACTGCAAGAATTAACGTCACGGTCCATACTTTTGTCGCTAATATAATTACATCGACGTTTTAATAAACTAATTTTATTGACTCGGACCAGTTTAAACCGTAAAAGGGTAACGTAAATCACAGTTTTATAACGGTCGCCATTCGATTACCTTTATAAAATCCATTTCGTAAGCTCCGGCAGTTCTTTCGTTTTACTGGTTTTACTGTCGGTAAAGTATGGCGGTGGTCCGTTTACGTCAAAAGCCGGAGCGACAAACGGGATGTATATCTCGTTCGTCCTAATTTGCCATCTTTTTGTATCTCCAAAACCGGGTTACGAGAAAAGGTGAGTCACTAATGTCGGGTCAAGGATTTTTCTTTTTTTTTTCCAGTCGCGTAATTATTTACACACCATTTTTTTTTTTCTCGAAATAAATTACTAAGATGTTTACACGTTTCGCCATAGTGCACTCGTTTGTCACGAGCGAAAAAAATTTGAAAATAAAAAAATGGAGAAAGTAGTAAATTAAGAAGAATGAAAATCTTAAGACAAAGAAAAGTAAATCGAGGCCGTCGACACGTGCCATTGATAAACGTGAGTTGCTCGTTTTGCTTCGCATCGGTTTACTCGTATTCGGTTAAAAATAAGTTCCGAGTTAAGTTAAATCGTAACCGTCAATCTGCTTTTTGGCATTTTTGACGGGTAATTTTTAATGGAAAAAACTGCCTAATATGTCTCAGTAATGAAAACAGGAATGTTATACGAGGTGAGTTGGCTGAAATTAATAAGAAAATTTTAAAGTTTCACTTAAAGATGATTAAGCCGAGATTAAATCTTAACCTTACGCATGCGCAAACCCTTTGAGGTTTTACGACTGTCAGCTCGGAAGAACAAATGTTATTCATTAAGTGCGCGATAAAAGTGTCGTAAACATTTTTAATTTTTAGACTAAAAAGTCGTACGAATGCGGCCGCAAACGAGTAATTTAGATGAAAATAATCTTTTACCCGATTATCGATCGCCTTATCATCCCTCATCCGAGATCTTTTCGAAATCCATCAGTCGAGAGATTTTGCAAAATCCTTGGCTATTTAATTTGCCTATTACGAGTATTACAAGTAGTTGTCTAAACCGTGTTTCTCTTCTTTTTATTCGACGGTAAATCGATTTTAAAAATGGCAAAAGTGAAATTCCAATATGGCCAATCTAACGGCGATCTGCCACTTTTTGCAATACCCGTCTTTGCAAAAACAGTGATTGACATTTACGAGAAAAGAGACTCGGTTATTTAGCCAACGACTACATCTTTTTCTAAAATATTTTTATTAAGTAAGAGACAGAAAAGTCGAATTATATCGTAATCGATTTGGATTATTAAAAAAAAGTAGAAAAAAATTCCATATAAAGCTGGCAAATCAATAAAAATGAACGCACTGGGTAAACACAGTATTCGTGATAGAGAATATATCAATGGGGCAATAAAAGAAAGGGAAAAAAAGTGCGTTAGAGAAGAGAAAATATACTATCGAACGCATTTTAAAACTTTAAAGTTGCGCTTTTTATATGTTCTTTGAAATACAAAAAAGTGATTTATATTTCAAAATTATGCTAAACACGTCAAAAGGTTAGGTTTAAATTTACGATTATCATATTTATTTTTAAATTCGAGCTGACAAAATGTCGAGAGAAAAAAAAAAAAGTTGAGATAAAAAACGTGCGATAATTAGACAAAGAACAGCTTTGAAAATCAGTGCCAAACTAGCTTTAATGGTGCTAAAGTGCCTTAAATGTTATCTTCGCGTAATTTCTCGATTTCGCTAAAACAAAATTCACTAAAATTAGCCACAAAACTCCGTAGGAGATGTTGTTTAATTTTGGTCGAAAGAGGTTAAAAATCGATCCGGAAATTATAAAGTCGGACGAAAATCTAGTTGGAAATCGAGGCAGGTCGTACCGCCATCTGTTGGCATTAATTACGTGTATATTTAAACCGAGTGGTTATGGGCAGATCGTCTTTAACGATGCGTGAAAAAGTGATGTTTCCATCGAGAAGAATTAGCAATTTTCGGTAGCCTTTTTGCACTTAATGTCGCGGGAGTAAATTGCTAGTATTGTTCGGTGCGAACAACACTGCATCACGTACGGCCTTTCGAGCTTTTACGTGCAATGGGTCGGTCAGAAGACACGATTATTCCCACGCCACGCATTACCGTACACGTAGTTGCTTTTTTGAAATGGTAAATTAAAAAAAGTGGAAATTGCGCTCGCCAGCTTTAAACTAATCTCGTGTTTCGACGACATTAACGGCGCCCTCGTTAATAACGATAATGCCAAACCAATAGCGACGTGTCACGGTGCTTATTTTACGATTCCCGCGATTATCGCCGAAAACGAGACATCTGGTGATAAAACAGCTCACTTTTAAATTTTCTTTTAAGATATTGGTGTAGAGAACCTAGACAACCGCCATGTTATAAACATAATCATTCACTGTTGTCTAAAAGAAAGTGAAATGCGACTTAAAGGCGATGTTATTGTTGACGTCGGTGCATTTCGGTCGTCTTTAAGTGACCATTGTAATAACATTCTACGACCTCGGTCGTCTCGAGATTTATTAAGAGAAAAAATAAATAGACGATGACGAGCACATCCTCTCGAATATATTAAAAAGTGGACATGTCGTGACTTTCTTATAAACGAGAAAATCGAAAATCGTCATTTGTTATTTTTCAATAATTTTATTTCGATTTTCGCTCGACTTCATGTAAATATTGGCATTCGAATTCAAGATGGTGCCCGACCGTGAATCGATCGCTTCGTTCGATAATCGAAAAGCCGCTTTTCAATAAACCGTTTATTTGAAAATAAAATATGATCTTTTTGCACTCGACAAATCGACATAATCGAATGAAACGCTTTTATGTTTTAAGTATGGCGATAAAGTGGATTTTTTTAAAAATATTTGATATTCGTGCAGTTGTACTTGGACAAATCTCTCGTCTTTCGAGCTTAACGACGATCAAAACCCCCATCAACACTGACCTCGTAACGTAATAAGATTCGAAAAGCTTTCACCTCACTCTCTCTTTCCCATTTTCGTATACAAAATCCAATTAAACTTTCTCGTTACAAATTGGAGAAAAGTTATTTTTCTAAAATGCGATAGGTTCGCTAGTGGCAAATGTTAGGAATTAAATTAGATTATAAATGAAAAAAAGAGCAAACTTATTCGCAGCTGATGAGTAAATATATTATTTATTGCAGAAAGATAAAAGAAAAAAGAAAGAAAAAAATAGACTGGAATCGGATAAAAAAAAATGTATGGAAAACGAGTTTAACATGTTGGAAACTCTTTTTCCTCAAACGTCACGAGGTGATCGCCCTCGCCAACGACCAGGGACGAATCGCACCGAATGTCCATCACGCGTTGAATTATTGTCCATAGGTGACCAGAAGAACACGTGCCAACTCATGCACGGGGACAACGTGATGTGCGAGATGCACATGTGCTCCGGATCAGTTTGACAGCCGTCACGAGGGGTCTGCTAAAGAGGGCATCGAACCTCGAGGACAGTTGGCAATATGCAAATATAGAACGGTCGAAAAAAGACGTTTTTTTCATTTTTGCTCCAGATGGTCCGGTGCAAAAAGGTGAAGATTTAAATCACTTTTACATCTTTAACACTCTCACTATTTTTTTCGTTTTAAAATTTAAAAAAAAAAATTCAATTACTTTTCTTAAAATCTACCGATCACAATATTTAAAGTGTTGTCAGAAAAAATAAAAATTCATTGCGACCTAAATTAAAAACGAAAACTTCAAAGACTTATTGAATTTACTATTTATTTTTTTTTCTGGCTTAAATTTCCAGAGCATTCGGATAGAAAAAACCATTTGGATTCGCACCAACGAGACTTCTAATGATCTTTCTTCTTTTCGAGATTTTTTTTTAATACAAAAAAAAATTATTAATTCATTCCACAACAACAAAAGAAAACTGTGGAATTCCAACACGAAACCAAAAAAAAAATCACTTTTTCCTCTTTTTTGTTCAATTCCACCTACGACACAATCTGCATCGCTTTAAACTGGAAAATTGTAATCTCTTTTAAATTAAAAGGATTCACCGATACGCTAACAGTGGCGCTGTGTGCGATGTTTCGTTTCCGAGTAAGTAATATACCGACGAAGGCCATCTGGTGGCGAATTAAATTCAAATTGCATAAGTTTCGAATCCGTTTCGATCAATAATAATTGGCAAATTCAGCTTTTAAACTGGCATCGACTAATTTATAATTTCGAAACGAGGGGGAGTAAAAGAAGAAAAAAAACTCGTCCCCTCAGACCGTGATTACTCCTTCATTAATCACGGAGAAAAAGATGTTTTCAACGTGAATTTATTAGTTGAAACGTTAGAAAGCCCGAGAGGAATAAAGATGGGGTATCGGAGTAGCTCGGAGGATTAATTAAGCGAGACAAGAGTTGGATGAAAGTGCGAGAATAGAAACGATTAGCACTGCCATCACCTGGTCCGTTACAAGGTCGACTGGTCGCAGAATAAGAAGAAACAATCATATTTGATTGTAAATGCAGCAAGATTGGATCCCCTTACCCTCGATTTTACCCTCGATTTTACCCTCGAGTCGGAGAAAAAATTGCCTATTCGCAGTGGGTGCAGATGGTAGTAATTTACTTGCCGAGGATTTTTGCATTTGCCCGAGTGAAGCGCAGACGAGAAAGAGCGCCAACTTTCACAATCAACTGGATGCCTGCCTGCATCGCTAGGCACGTTGAAACCAATGTTTTTTCAAGTTGGCACAAACTCCGTAGAGGATTTCCTCCCAACTTGTTCGCGAGGGGATTTGAAATTGGCCGAAGGAATCGAGTGCAACGAAAAACACGCTCTTCGCCTTTAATCGAATGTCAACAAGCGATTTTAAGAAAATGGGAAAAATTAGCAATTTATTTACGAACATTATTGTAAAAGATAATTACTTTCCGTCCACGAGACGAGAAATAACAAAAGGGTTGTAGTCCTCGACGCCTCGCCCACCGAACAGGAATGAATCCCATTAGTTGCTCGAGGGCGCCACAGAGTCCGAACACCTGCCGATCAGGCATTCGGGCAAAATTAAAAAAAAAATACTGGAAGAGAAAAAGAAGGAATGTTCTCGAAGAAGAAAGTGGAAAAAAAGCGAGATGACCGGGCACCTGGATCGCACGTGCGACTCGTCCTGTACTTTGCTCTCGCGTGATTGCCACGATCAATTCGATTTTTATTCGATTTTTATTCGGGGAAGGAAGAAACTGGTCTTTTCGGCTTTTGTATATTTATATTCAAATCGATCGTTTCAATAATTTGAAAAATTATTTTAAAAAAAATTGACGAGATGCTGGTTTATTAACACGTAGCGAGCCTCACTTTTGCCAGTCAGCTTAGCATACAACTAAAGTTGGTGTTCGCGAAAGCACAACAAGCCAGTCATGCGTGTTGATTTGCATGTTGCGCATTAAACAATCTTTTGATGGACATTTTTTCGTATATAAAAATACCATTCTCGCTTTCTATGGATCCCCGTACGAAAATAAAATCTCGCGCTTTTCGAACGACAAAATTCAAACGACGAATCGATCTGATTCTGACATTAACGAATAACGACGTTTACGTAACGAGTTTGCGATGGCTAAAAATTTTATTAAAAATGTTTTAACCCTAATTAATAATCGATTTATGTTAATTTAATCAAATGAAAAAGCAAAGGACAATGACGGTACATTTTTTAAAAAAAATTCTTCTTTGAATTTTTTAAATTTTTATTTCGACTAAATGCGAATAAATAAAATGGCAAGATAAAAAAAAAGTAAGTTAATGATTTTTCGGATCAAGTCATCAACCGCACGAGTCCATCTTTCATGTTTTCAAATTGTCACAGCGGGAGAGCGAGTGGAGAGAAAAAAACGAGATAAAATAATCCTCTTTTCACTCCGTTCATATTATTTTTGGAAGAAAAATCGAGCAAAATACAAAGGAAGGGCTAATCAGATATAAAGAGGCAGTAAACGTAACCTGTTACCAATCGATCGAACTGACGTTGAAAAATGATCACACTAGTAGATGTCGCTTTCGACAATAATAACAATGACTGCGCCTATTATTTATTTCTATTCGGTTATCGAGTTAAAGCCATTTTTAGTTCTTTACTCGTGTTAAAATTGCTCGATTGTTATTTGTAGTTTTTAATTGAAATCTCGCGCAATTTTCTTTTCTGGCGTTAATTGGCGAGGTCGGAATGTTGCAGGTGGCACCGAACGACGAGCCGCAATCCCCAAAAGTATGGGCTTTGATCGGTGGAAACGAGGCGCTTCTTATCACGATTGAGGACCATTTGGTCGTGACCAAATTTCGGGGTAACGGCTACGAGGTCGACGATAAAACTTAAATTTAAATCAAACGTCATTATTGGTTGATAAAAAGAAATGAAATTTATCCAACTTTTCCAATTCCCTCGATGCATTTACCACCAAACCGGTCGAGCAGTTAAATTAATCGTAAAGATAAAACCCTTCTGGTCACTGCGGACCTTCTTGACACCGATTTATTCGGTGTGGCCGGAGACTCGTTAACGAACGTTTTATTTAATGCATTTGGAGTTTGGAAAATTAAAATTTTTTCAACATTTTGTGTCGAAAAAAGTGTAAAAAAAAGTATGTGCTTTTTCCCTTTTACCACAATTGAAAAGCCGAAATTGATTTTTAAAGCTGTTTTTTTTACGCCTTCGTCGAAATGCTAATTAAAATTGCACCCGACCCTTTACCGAATCTCAAACTCAACTTAAAAGAACTTTTATCTTGTTTACATTCTTAAAAGTGTTGCAGTAATAAATAAATTAAAAAAAAATGAAAAAAGTAAAATTAAAAAAAAAGTAAATCTCGTAGAGTTTCATGCAAGCCTCATTACCGACTCGAAAGTTTACATTAAGGATTAGAATCAGATTAAAGTTTTGTAGCCAGCAAAACAGCAACCACCTTCAAGAAATGTTCAAGAAATGTTTGTGCTTTCGTATCATCACCACCTTTTGTGCATCCTCTTCTTTTTCTTTAATAGCTTTGCCAGAATCAAGTGCGGCTCTTGTTGCCACTCCTGACTATCTCGCTTATTTATCTATTCCGACATTCCTTACTTTGACTTCTAAGTGCGAAGGGACAGATTTTTCCTTTCTCCGTTTTTCTACAAAAGACATTTGTGACAGCAACTTTGATATAAAACTTTTGTTTGCGCGCTCGCTTCTTCTCTACAAACTCGCTTCGAAAGTTAACAACTTTATAAACTCGTTACCATATTTTTGACTTTATTGCGCTTTTATTTGCAGGTACGAGTCTCGTGCCTGCAATTTTTATTATCGCGTTTAATTATTGTTTTCGTGTAAAAACGAAAGAAAAAAAACAATATTTGTTTTATTAAATAAATAATGCAATCTATTCGAGAGGATATTCTACACGTTTTCCGGACAAATGCAAAGAGGTATGAATGTTTAATTGCAGTTAATTAAACTTGTCTAACAGAAGCATTAAATTTTTGCCGGGATAAAAATAATATTCTCTCTATAGGTCGTGTTGTAGCTGCAAATGTCTGAGGACTTTGTACAATAAAAATAATTGTTCCGTCCGTTCTAACAACAGTCGGAATTAAAAATTAATGTTATTAAAGCCCAGCATTTTACTAATTGGACTGCGCTCGTGAAAAATTGGATTTGTATAACGACTCGTTGCGTAACCAAACTGCGTAGCAATTGGGTCGAGTCGATTAAAAATTAACACTATTTAACCCTAGCCCTCTTGGCCGAATTAAATAAACGAAGGAAACGATATTGTATTACGTAATGTACAATTTAATCGATCCTTCGTTTAATGCGGAAGATGGTCGAAATCGGACTGCGAGAGATGATCCCCATTGACCCGTCACAGGCTCTTCTTTTCCCCACCCGGTTCGGCCTCGAACGACTCGTTACTCGTTCGACAGGTAGCGCGTTTCAGGTTGTTTGGCTCCCTCGGCAAAGAATTCCAAAGACACTGTCAAAGAGATAAACAAACACGAAGGCACTCGAAACAAATCCTGCGTCGATAGAAATTTTTCTGGAGAAATTCCTCCGATTCGATCGACGAATCGCTAGAACCGAAGACTCGAAAATAAAGAATGCAACAAACATTTTTCCGCATCAAAAGAGAGAAATTCTCCAACTTGAAACTGTTGTTGTAATAATTAATAAGAAATGGCATTTTAATCGTACGTCGTTGCCATGTTAGCGACGCAGCACGATAAAAATTTGAAGCTCGAGTTTACCACATGTTTGTTATTCGAGCATTTAAGTTTGTCGTCCGACAACGACAGTATCGATTGCGAGAAATGCGAAAAAGGTTTCGGTCAATGCAGTATTTAAACGTGTAAATAAGTGATGTTGACGACAAATCTTGGACTCGCGCGTGAAACTTTTCCGACTTTAAAAAGAGTAAATGTGTTTTGTAGGTAATGTAGATTAAAAGTGACCCGACATTTGCGCGGTCACTTCCTCTTTGATTGCCAATTACATTTCATTAGCGAGTTAAAAAGGGAAAAGTTGAGCGCACATGACATCGAGCTGCATCGTGATGGACTCGCATTTTGATTTGTGGCACCAGGAAGTACAACACTGGCAAACAACTCGAGGGAATGCTAAAAGTGGTCGGCAATTTTAATTTGTTAACTTAACCGACTTGGCTTTAGCGCCGTGCAAAGTCCCGAGCGCCCGGTCGTAACTCAAACGGGAGTAACACCCTCTCTGCTGCACGCACCTCGGGTCACTAGTTGTCCAATAAGTGATGACCAACGAGGTCACTGCGGACCGGCCATCCCTTAGGACCGCAGCAAACCAACACCGTTCTAATCGAGTGATAACACGAAGCGACAACAAATCTCGGGCCACCGACAACAACACCCTCTTCTCGCTACGAGGTCGTTCGAGACTAAAGGCTCGACAGTGTCCACGACCTCTCGGTGCCCGACCTTCCATCATAATATTACGAGGACTTATGCAAATATCTCTCGAGACGATTATTTATTCAATTTGTCCGTCTTTTGACTTTTAAACGACTGCAAATTCTTTCCGTTTCTCGGATGTACAAAACTCTAATTAATCTCATTAAAATCGAATCAGAAAAGTCGACAACCGACCACCGATCGTCAACACCCGAATCGAAAAGTTTGCGAATATCGATTTGTCGCTAATTAACCAAAAACTTTTATTATTTATTATTCCAAGTATTCCTATATACTTTTACAGTTGGCGAAAAGTCGTATTCTTATCGTTTTGTATACACATTGCACTCCCCTTTAATTCTACCGCGATCTCCGTTAACGGCAACAGTTCATCGGAATTTATGAAAAACCTTGGCAACACCCCGAAAGCTAACTAGAAATTAAAAACTTTTTTATCTCGCCGCATTAAATTTACTCCGTCCTAACGTGAGGGGTTAGTTTAATGTCGGCAATAACGCCGGCGACTTAAACATAAGTGGACCTTCCGACTGCTCTTTAAAGACAACAAAACTGCGCTCGTAAACTTTAATGCAAAGAATCTCTTCACAAGTCCTTATTGTGGACGGCGGGTCAATTCGTGGCAAAAGGTGAATGCAACTAAAGATACCCCACTAAATATGTTTTTTCGGAAAATAATGAACGTCAACTACATCCGGATGAAATGATGCGAGCTAAAACGCCCTCTCGTCATTATTTCATCGTTAAAAAATCATTCGTTTTCCGAGAGTTCATTACATTCTAATGTATCAATCCTTAAAGATGTTGTTGTTGTTGTCTCGTTGTGCTCCTAATCTTATTGTATTTTTAAAAATTTACAGAACGACGGTTAAGTAACCTTCTTGATTAAATTTCGACCAATCGATCGTAAAAAAATAACTCGATTGAAAAATAACGAAAGACATTTATTTTCGTTTTATAAACGATGATGTATTGTTTATTATTGTTATATCTGGTTGCAAACATTCGATAGAACTTATCTCTCGACGTTCAATAGCGAACAATAGCCCAGAGTCATCTATCAATGTTTGCTGATCCCAAAATCCTACAGGAAATACAATAGAGCAAATCCGATTTACCATCGAACAGTTTTTATTTAATGAACGACAAACCAAATATTAATAAATACCAAATGCAAATATTTGAGGTCGTTAATATTTTTTAAAACCAAAATAATGTCGATGTATTATTATCGAAAAGTTAGGAATCGATAATAAATAAAAGTTGGCAAATTTAAAATGCATTTGGATTTCGAGTTTTAAATCATTTTCGTTATCCGTTCGGAAGCCGGATCGCGCCTATCGTGTTCGATGGTATTGACAGATAGAATTGAATTAAATTTGCTCTTTGGTGCGATGCGCTAATGAGAGATGTGCATTGCATCGTGGCCTCACCCGACGTAGCAACACGATCCTTTTATTCGATACTAATCCGCTTCTTGTACCTGCATCCGTTTGCGCAGTGCCAAAGCCCATCGACAATATCGTTATATCGTCCGACCCATTCAATTATCTGTTTTTCGTGTTTATTTCTTGTTTTTTAAAAACAATTTTTCCATAGGTGAAAACGATTTTTAATGATAATTCTTTGTTTTTTGTAAGCAAATAAACTAGTGTTTAGCCTTGTTTTTAACTCGATTTGAGACAAATAAGATTAAATTTTCATGTTACAAGTTATTTAATTTTAAACAGACTCTAATTGTTTTTTTTCAACTTGTTTTTCGAAATACGGAATCTTTAATTTATTTCCAAGTCCAAATTCGATCGATTAACTAGATTCGGAAACGGAAACTTGAAAAATAAAAATAAAAACGAAAACGTCGACAATTTTCTGTCGATGCGTGGAACGAGGAAGAGAAAATCGTGACAGGATGAAATTTGGTCCCACACAAAGCGTTCACGAGGCCATAACGGAACGTCCTCCTACGAAAGTCGCTTCCTCACTTCAGCCACACTTGTTAACCCTTTCAAATCTCGCACGATCTCGGTTTGTAACTGTTTATTAATCCCAGAGTCGCTGCATTTTTTTTATTTCTTTCTCGGTTCTGTTTTTTCTTTGCTTCCAACTTCAATTGAAATGCAGGTGCGCAACTAAAACCCACTGTCACGATTCGATATTAGGCTTCTCCGCGCACCTTAATTTTACTTCCTTCAAACACCAAAGCAGGGCGTAGCTGCATAGCCAAAAGCGAATGAAAAAGGAAAAAAAAAACGAAAAGACGAGTTGGAAGCAGCTGGCCTAAGGTCAAACTCAAGGTCACCGGAAGTGACAAATTAGGTACAGTGGCAAAAGAATTAAACTTTTTCTTCGACTTAATTCGTAGTTAAGAAAGCGAGATGCGAGAAGAACTAAGAAAAACGGAATTTAATTTATTTTTACACTTGACGAAAAAAGAAATCATCGATACTCGTCGTCTCAAAACTGGTTTTGGAATTCTTTTTCCATTTTAATGGGAGCGAACGGCCGCATTAATTATTCGGCATTACGTAACTATTGTTGCGTTCGTTACTGTTACTAATCTGATTAAAGTTTCACTGTTTTTATATTTTAGTTGCATAAAGTTGTCAAAATATTTTTCTTAATAATTATCGACCGAGGACCAACGGATCGTCGAAAACGGTGCTTTCGGTAGCATAAAATTGTTATTCGACCACATCCATTTTCCGTATTACTGCAATCACTGTTATTTCGACTATTAGAGTCGTTACGGATGAAAAATATGGGAGTCGCAGATGTCTGCGGATGTAGTTGCTCCCCGAGCACGCGGGTTCGAAACGATGGAGAATTAATTTCCCATCGCTTCGTGTCGAAACATTTCGATATCAAATTTTAAAAATCTATTTAAATATTTTTCTACCAATCGATTAATTGCACTTATTTAAAATTAAAAACAAAAAACCCATATAAAAAAAATATGGATGTTTGGCGCTTTTTATTTCGTAAAGTGTATTTTATCGATTAATTGTTTTTAAAGAAATGAAATTGAGTAAAAACGAAAAAGATGGCGTGCACTAAATTAGCCCAGCTACTACTTAAATCAGGTCGCATATTTCCCACAGCAAAAGTTGACAAGTAAAAAATCCTTTAGTTACTCGGATGAACTCGGCGAATTGTCCAGCCCCACACTGGAGAAAAGTGGAGAAAAAGGCCCGCAGGAGTTTTCAGTTACACGCAACTCGTGTTAAGGTCATCTTAGCATAATCATTCCAAATGGCCGTACGGGGAAAAAAAATTGAATTAAAAAAATTTTCTAACTTTGTTTCTGCTCCACCGAACACCTGCCTTTTCTAGTCCCTCGGGGAGGTATGTTTTAGTTGGAAGTTTTTAAAAAATAAAATTTTCCACTTTTAATACAAGCTACGATTAAATAAATGTTTATATTCAATAAGAGAGAGTAAAATAATCGAAACAATAACTAACTAATTACGGACGGGCCATTACAAACCTCGCGAGTCGATTTAAAACTCACGCGGTGAGTGTTTTCACTGGCATCCGAGTCACGTGTTTGGTTCCCGTAATCTGCGTCATTAATTCAATGTTGTGTTTCTCAATCGGTAAACTGCAGCCTAATGACGAGATATGAGAAGCAAAGTGTGTCGTAATAAAAGCGGGTAAACGAGTCCATCACACCCGACTCGCCTCGGATTTAGGATTAAAATCATCCGTTTTATCTGCATAATTAACCATTGCCTAATGCTCTAATAAACATTAATGTAGTCTAAGCTCGAAGAAGAAACCAATCGCCTTTATCTATCGATCATTGGACCGAGAGTGGAGTTGATAAGAAACTTGGGAGACTAAAAATGTTTTAAGCTTCGTTTTTATTTATTTATTTCTTTTCCCCCCAGGTTTTCATGTTTGTTTTTGGTCGTGTAGTATTAAAATTATTGCACACAAATCAAACATAATCTCGAAACCACAAAACCGAGACTCGAAATCAATAATGGGCTAATTGAATTAGTTCGCCAACAATTTGAAAAGACTGACGTAATTCAATTGAATTATGGTTAGCGAAAATGGTTAAAAATTCATTCGGTTTACTGCGATCTGAATTTGAGAATGTCAACTTAAAACTGGTTTCACATGGAAATGCGATGCTAATTAATTTTAATTCAATTCTAAACTCGAGATAATTCCCCTTTTTTAAACCAAAATCCCCTTAAAGTCTCCTTATTCGTTAATTCGTTTAAAAAAAAATTTTTTTTTTTTAATAAATTTCGTCTTTGAATATTTTGGTCGAATTAATTTTTATTCGAAAACCGAAAGTCGTTACAGGTGGTTGATTTGCTTTTGATACCCAGTAATTTGAAACTCACCGCATCCACCGAGATAAAACACACGGGCAAACCACATGGTTAAATTTTTCCACACGAATAAATCCTTCGTCGCTCTTAAAAATCCAAATAAACAAAGATAAATTTTACATACGAGAAAGTAAACAACAAATAGTTTTTTTTTTTTAAATTTAACGCGTTTTTAAAAATAGCTCGCCGAAGGTTGGGAAGAATAACGAGCGGTTGACGGCCACGCGGACGCGGGGCAATGTGGGCTTGGCTCGCGGTGAATTACCCGCGAGAGAAAAGTGAGCAACGATCGCTTACCTTGACTCGTCAAGTGAGAAAACGAGGCGAACCGTGTCCGATCGGGATGTGAAGATAAGCAATAAACGCCTAAAACATCCGAAGGTGCTGATTTGAGCTCGCAATCCTCGCCAAACTCGATCAACACGCACTGAACTGACGGAGAAGCGCGATGCCTGCGCTGGAAGCAACGCCAGACTGGAAGCCTCGCTAACGAACGACTCGCCAACATTCGATGGTGGCGCCACTCGCGATTGCGAGTCCAGTCGACAAGTCAGTCGTGTAGTGGATACCTTTTAACTACATATTAATTAATTCAAACTTTTAGATTTCCTATACTTTTATCGACAATATCTCCTTTAATTATTATTATTTTTTTTCGTTTTAACGTTTTTAATTAATTTTATTTTTGTCTCGGGCCAATGCCGTCGCCATCACGTATTGCAATTTTTCCATTTTTTTGTTTATTTTATTTTTTTTAAACGTGCGACGTAATTAATTTAGATTAAGCGAGCGATAGAGTGAGAGTGGTAAAATAATTTTTTATTTTTCGAATTTAATTAATTTAATGATTGCAGTTAATTATTGTTTCTAATTTTTAATGTTTAAAACGTCGTTTAAAAAGCATTGTTTGATCGACAATCGGAATGCGAGCGAGTTAGAGTTGAAAAGAAAAAAATAATGGCTTTATAAATCACAGCCCGCCACGAGATTGAGGAAATAGGCAATTCTCAAATCGTAACTTAAAATATATGACATTCATGAACCATAAAAATGGCGTCGTATTCATTCTGCATGCTTTCGGGTCCGTCTTAAAGATAACCAAAACGTAAAATCCTTTAAAATCCTCCTAAAGCGGGCAAAATTCAAGTTACATTTCTCATTAAGTGAGTCGGGAGTATTTTTTTTAAATGCCGTTTCCGTTTACATGCACCGAATCATCGATTAATCATTTGCGTAATCGCTACGAACGTAATTGTTTCGAATGGAAATCGTTATCGATGCGAATGCAGATAAAGAAAAAATAATTACGAGTTACAGTTAAAAGGTACTTTGATCAGAGATGGCGCTACTTGTTACGAACCGACTCCAGTTGGCAAAAACCTTTAATCTGGAATAAAAATTAAATTACTCGCGTTACGAATCGATTAAAGAAGAAAGACTTTTTACGATTCGTTATTATTAGAGACTAATAAAAACGTTTGGCGAAGGCCGAGTTAATCGAGTGTAGGACACGTTTTGTCGAAATGCAACACGCACCGAATGTGCATTAAAAGCTCGTTTTTATTCTACTTAAAAATCGATCGAAAACGCAAATACACTCGCGGGGAAGAGAAAATAAACGAAGCTGAAAAAGCCAAGATATAAATAAATAAACGAGTGTTTACAAAGGATGCATTTCGTCCTTGCGCGATTTACCGGCAGGTGGAGTCGTGCGAGCCGAGCCGAAGATGGTGCGAGTGGCGTCCGCGTGCCGCCCCCACGCATCGTTGACCCGACGAGGGCAACGCACACCTGTCGCGCCACGAGGCTCCTTTTCAATACCAAGCCCGGTAACAAGAATCTCTTATATTTATAATTTAAGCCGGCAAATGGAAACGGTCGAAACGAAAGGTAATTTAATAAGCAAATGTCGTAAAATTAGTTTTACGCCAAAACATGACGAAATTGTCGATTAAGTGACGCGATAACGATTCGTAATTTTGACATTTTGATTCCATCTTTCGTTGTTACGATTAAAGATTAAAAGTTGTTGCCATGGCAACTTGGACTTTTCTATCTGGCCATTAGCAGTACGTGTGCAGTATGTAGCAGCTTTCTAAGTTGCGTTTCTATAAATTCTCGTTTGTTCGCTTTAAGGATGTTGTAAAATCTTATTCGTTTTTAATTCGATAAAAGTCTCGGAAAAGCAATTTTTAAATTATATTAACTCGGACCCACGATAGAATCTCGCTTTTGCTTTTATTGAGGGAAATAAATTTCGTGTTTCGACATTACGTTATATAAATATAATAACTCGTAACGATCAAATCGAGAGATATAAATTAATAAACGGCAATTTTTCTAAAAGAGTTTAACTATCGATCATTTTTCTTTTTCTCTCTCTCTTTTCATACACTGTTATACCTTTTGCAGTCTTTAAATGGGATAAAAACATTTTTGTCCTTGCATTTGCAACAGCGAATGCGCATGCAAAAAGAACATTAACGTTTTTCCGATGTAATAAAAAGGGAGGGAAACAGAAAATCAAACTGTTTTATATGAGCAAAAGGTGGAAGGATCCATTCGAAATGGTGAGCTGCGAATCCATGTGACCTAATAGATTTCGGTTACACGTCGTTACTGCCAACCTTGTCAACTGCAATTAAAGACCATCAAAAAATGAAATTAAAGCTAATGATTTGATTTCCAAGAGATAGATTTGAAAGCGAGATAAAAAAAGCACATCATCGACCACTTTATTACCGACATTAATTGTAAATTACGAAAAAATATTCGACGCGTTTAAGGAATTCTCGACTTTCCAGACAAAATTTCCAGAAATAGTTATGAATTTTCCGAGGAATGTTGTTGCACTCAATTAATTCATTGTCATCGGACCAGTGTCGAGGCCTTTGCACTTTATTGCCTAAAGAGTGCGCTGTTTGCGTGCACCTTACAAATTGCCTTCGGGGTTGTAAAACAAAACAAAACCGGTTT
>JAQFZU010000121.1:0-48061 GCA_034696185.1 Henia vesuviana | reverse complement strand
TTTTCCCATCGATAGAAAAACCATTCGTTTTCCATGGTTTATTTAAGCATTTTGTAATCGGAAAATTTTGCACATTATTCAACTTTTCATCGATCTCATTTGCAGAGTCCATTGGCACATTTTAGTAATCCATACTTCGGTTTAGTGCCCCGTTTAACGGTGCATCGACTTACGGATCGATACTTAAGTTAAAAATTAATTTTCCTTTTTAATTTAAAAAAAATCAAATTACAAAAATTTTTTTTAATAAATAAAATTTTGATTCAAAAATTTGTATTCAAATGCTTGTTAAAATTGTATTTGTAAAAGAAAATATTTTCTTTTCTACATCAGAAAGCGAAAACGGCTAAGAAATTGGTAATGACGCAGCGTCCTGCTAACCGAGTGACTTTCTCCGTCCTACTGACCCCTTTTCGCATCACCCAACATTAAAAAAAATGGAAAAAAAATATAATGAGGCTGCGACTGCACATAACAACCGCTATAACAACACGGGGGAGTCAAATGGAATGTCAGACCAGCCATTAATTGGCTCAGTCGGATGCATCAAATCGGACCGATTCGTTTCAATCGTTGCTACGTTTTTCCAATTCTTTCAAAAATTTTATTTATTTATTTTATGGTTTTATATAATTCTGTGTGTCAATTTCCTCCCGAGCGACCTTCAATTTTCCATCGTTGTTACTTCTGTTATTATTATTTTTATTGGTACACTGACCCCACTGCCCACCCCTCCAACTCGTTCAATATGTCGTTGCGAGCGAAGGAAATGACGATTTCCACTTGACTCCATCCATTTCCTATGGCACCTGCTGCTCAAAAGGGCGGGGAAGGAAGAGAATCAAACGCAGGAGCAGGTGCTACCGAGCAACGGAAATGTTTTTTGTCAAATGAAATTTTCATTCTAATTTACACGCACTAATAAAGTCGAATTATTTAAGAACTGTAAATATTTTTATTTTGCTAAATTTTTAATCTATAAATAAAAACGAAATGAATAAAAGAGCAATAATGGAAAAGAAAAACAGACTTAAGAGCTAAAAAATGGAAAGAAAAGGAAATCATCGCTCCCTCGTGAGTTTCCGATGCTGAATATTCGTCTCGGAGTTCGCGTCTGGTTGCCACGGAAACTCGTTTGACGTCATTCGAAATTTTTCTAAACTGTTGAAAAAATCGTTAAGAAATGTTTAAAAATAAACGCGATCGATCATTTAAAAGTAAAAAAAAAGACAATAAGGAAAATCTTATTTCGAATTGATTTAACACGAAGAAAAGGATTAAAAAGCGACAAAAACAAACTCCGCCTCGAACTTCCCGGCAAAACGTGACTTTCGAATCCTCCTGACCTCAATTCGACACTTTCGATTTCCCAATTCAAGCGCTGCGAGTCGTCGAAAGTGGGCTTTGAGGGAACAGAAAGACGAGAGAAAATACCAGATAATTAAGTGTGAAGACGGCAACTGAATGAACCGGAAATCGAAATCAATCAATTTTCGTTTGCGTTGCGACGGGAGGGCGCCATTAGCGAGTGCGAAACTCATCAAATTTCTTAATTAATGCATTAATATGACGAAGTTAATCGAGTATCGATCACATAACACTCGGATAAGCTCGAGTGTATTAAATCGCAATTCGCTCTCAATGGAAACACGGTTCCATCAACAAGAGACGCACGTAGCAAGTTGCCAAGCGACTAATAGACGGGCAAACGCGTGCTATTTTTAGCGCCACGTGCCTCGAGTTTTCGCTCGCTCCCCGAGCCCCGTGACGTCATTGCTGGTGGTAATGACGTTCCAAACAACCAGGAAACAGGCACAAGGCCTTGGCATCGAATTTATTGGCCAGTGAAAAGAAAAATCCCATCAAATTTCTCAAAAATTTCCATTTCGTTTCCCCCCAAACAAATTTGTTGCCTCGACCGATCGTAAAAACAGGCGTTAAAATGCGCTCGCTTTATATTCCTGGCTCGAAATCGGTGTTAAAACAGGAGTAAATATTTGTTTACTTTGCAAACAAGGAAGAAAATAAGGTGAAATTCTCGAAATCTTCCATTTAAAATTTCCTTATTTTTATATCTTTCCAATTTTATCGTTTTCGACATAAACAAAACAATAAAAAAAAAATTTTTTGCAATCGAAAAAAAAAATCCTTTTAAGAAAAATTGTTTTAAACCCTAGAAATCTATTTGATCAGGAGCCAACTTTCTAATTTTTTTAAAACTCTTGAAATATTCACACGACCGGAAATAGACAAGCTCTAACTTCCGGTCCAATGGCCTGTATAGTGGCGAGCAGGTTTACTTCAAGGTCAAGGCCAACAGCTCTTGAAATGGAAAAAATTCAACTCCACCTTAAACGTTCCTTAAATTAGAAAAAAAAAATTTTCATTCGAGTTTTTGACTTAATAAAATATGATTTACAATTAAGCCTAACAACGATGATCGAACGATTGCACAACCGGACAATAAATAGACCTAATTTCATTATTTTCTTATCTATTTAACAGATATATTATCTGTTGCCATCATTTAATCTCCTTTTCATATGATTTTTGTTGGAAAAATTAATAAAAATTCGTTCCACTTTTTAAATATTTTTTTTATTCAATTTTCTTTTGGATGTAGAAATTCGGTGTTTACTCGTCGCGATGTTGTGGATTCCAGCGTCCGAGGGGTAATCGACGCAGGGACGACCTCCTGCGGTTTCACAGGCACGTGGATCTCATTTTCCTCCCCCGCAAGTGACCCCCACTCGTGCAATTCAATCCGAAAATTCATTCATTTGAACATCGGTGAGGATGGATAATAAGTAATTTTTTTTTTAAAAAATGACGTCCAAAACTTTATTTTATCAAATAAAAAAGTAACTGCTTTTAAAAAAAAATTTCCTCGAAAACTACATAACACAAACCACTTTAACTAAAGGGTTATCAGCCGGAAGTTGACTGGGGTCAATGGAGACATTTCCACGTGGTTGGCCCTTGATACGACGGACAAACTTATCTTTTCACTTATAAATAGTATTGAAAACGAGATAAAATGACGATAATGCAATTAAAGTTAACCCTAAGCACAACATAAATACCATAAAATAAAATTGTATTTGGAAAACAAATAAAAAAAAACGATGACGAAAAGGAAAAGCAATTTAGAAATTTTTTTCGACAAAAAAAAACGACGAAATCCAAGAAATCAGTTGGCGCATAGCGGGTGAATTTATTCCTTGGCGACAAAGACCACATTGGAATGGAAAATGTCTCAATGTGACTCGAATGACAAGAACCTGTTGCATCAACAACGGCTTGGATCACTGGCCAAGAATTCTGTCTGCAAATGCACCAACTCGTAAGAAAAAAATATTTGAAAAAATATAAAAAGCAAGCGGTCTTGAACACGTGAAGCGAACGCTGAACTCGGAAGATTCTGGCCCAGTGCCCAAGGACAGATTCAAATACGAAACAACATCCTCCATTTCAACAGGAAAGAAAAATGCATCGAGCGAATGCCTCTATTAGCAGTTCAAGGCAGGTACAGGTAAATGTTCTGTGATGAAACGTGCGAACCACATTATCCCTTTTTGCTAATTTTTTTTTCAAAACTTTATTATTTAAGCCCTGATTTAATCATTTCGTAAAATTCATTGCAATTTGATTTTAATCGCCTTTTGTTTACTACGAATGGTTAATGTTTTACATGTTGATAGTGGTAGTGGTAGTAAATAATATTGATGAATAAATGCACACGTGTTTTGATGTAAGTAATCGAAAACTTAAATTAGTCTAGAAATTAATATTGCTTTGCAGATTATATAGATATACATGATGTTGGGAAATGTCTATGGTTGGTCACGAACCTACATGAACGAGTGCACGGTTGTTAGATCAGCTCTGCCATCTAGTGATTAGATATGAAACCAAAGAGTTTACACTTTCTGCCACCAGGTGGTAGTCATACTCGAGTCGCCATCTTTTAAAAAAGTAAATTCGAGTGGCGGGAAAATTTGAATCAAGTTGGACTTGCATCGGCGAAAATTTTTAAGAAAAACCGTTTTTTTTTTTTTGCATCAACAAATTTCCATAATTTTATTGCACTTTGAAAAATGAAATAATTTCATCTTCTCTATTTTTGTTTTGTAATTAGACAATCAGAATGCATTTAGAGAATATTGATTGGTTAATTGATAAAAGAATTTTCTAATAAACATAATAAGAGCACAAATTTCTTTCTAAAGTTAAAATAAAAAATTACATCTTTTTTCCCCCTAAAAATTCCTGCTAATGCAAATCAGGTATTTAAAAAATTATTTTTATCTTCATAAAAATTAATGTAAAAATGATTCACTTAAACTTAAAAATTTTTATGACCAAAATCCCTTTCCTAAACAAAAAAATATGATGTGTATTTTTAGACTAAAAACAATAATCGCAATCATTTTGTTTTATTTGCTTATCCTGTTTCCCATAAACAAAAATTTTCAAAACTATTGAGAAATCATTTTATAAAAACACGAAATAAGCACGAAAATCAAGCGACCCGCATGTATAGAAAGTATCATTAACTACGAAAGCTATTTTTAAAATAAATATTTGATTGCGACAGTCGCACATTCCGGTTTAAACGACGGCACCTGATGAAAATTAATCCCTCGCCACCTGCTTCGGTTGCGATAATCGGAGTTAAATTATTTAAAAATAAATGTTTAAAGGATTTCCGAATCGTTTTTCGAATGAAAATAATTTAAAAAAATAAAAATACTTTATTACCTGGAGTAGCACTTGTGTGGTTCAATGGACGTACCAAACCGGTGTTCGGTGGACTTTCGCCGTTGGTGACGCTTCTTTTGCGTCGTCTTCGTCGCGGCCCGCACGCCAGTTTGTCGTCGTGCAATGCGGCCGACAGACTGGGCGTGATGAACGTACTCTCCTCCACTTTCTCGTCGAAGTCGGAGAAGATCGCTTCGAGTTGAAATCCCGGATCGGCCAAATCTGGAAGACCTTCCGATTCTTCGGGTACCAAGCCATTTAGATCTGTTTGCGTTAATTCAGTCAGCTCTACGTATTCCTGCTGTTGGGTTTCGACCACTACGTTCGGGGCGTTGTCCTGCAAAAATAAAACGAATCCACTTTGCTATTATTTTATTTATGAAATTTTAGTCTTTTGAAAACGGTCAACCGAATAGACCGTTTCGACCGTGCTGCAGCGCCCTACCGCGGACAAAATAAAAATTAGAATTTCAAAGTTCAAAAAAAAAATAAAAAATAAATAAATTTAAATAAAAATCAATTTAATGCCATCCCATTAGAAATGTTACCATAAATAATATTTTCTTATACATAAAATTAAGAATGTGTACAACGGGTGTCCATTAATTTAATAGCAAACTCCTGAAAAAGGAATTCGAGCCATAAATAACTTACGTCGCCGAAAATAAATTTTTTTGCTCTCCCAAATGCACGATACCGAAAAACAGCTGACATTTAAGAAATTGGGAAACCATCGCTGCCCTCGTGTTGTGCTCGTGCCTAATTAACTACACCTAATGGTAATCGAACTAAAACTATTAACATCTAATTCAGTCCAGTTACTAAGAATACTCATCACACCGATTTACCATAAAATACTTACAATAAATAAACCTAACTAAGAACAAAATTAATTTCATCGAGCAGTGACTCGACCTAGGTGGTCACGAAGAAAACAAACGGGCTATACGGTGGCGCCATCTGGTGAGAAAATCCCAAACCGATATCACGCGTAACGCTTTACGGATCGTGTAAAAGGTTAGTTTGTTTTTTATTAAGATTAATTACCGAACAAAATTAAGAGATTAGCAGTAGTTCAGGATTAATTAAAAGGGAAAAAAACTAAACAAAACCTAATTACCAAACAGGAAAAGTCCACCATCTTGCCATCCGTGTGCGGACACCACAAAATATCATCATCGATGAAAGGCATCGAGGTTTCCAAGGCGACAATCAAGTGACGAAATATCTTAATTCCTATTTCGAAAAGAAAAATAAACGAGATTAATACATCTAAATTTGATTCATTAAAAGAAAAGTAGAAACATAAAAATGAGAAAAGTGCAAGTGCAGCTCCTTTATTCACATCTTTATTTTTGTAGCTGTGGAAAAGGGCGATGACCTGAAATGAGCAGCGACTCCAGCGCGTTTGCAACTCGCTTACAATCCCCCAGCCAGTGGAAATAAAGCACCTGTGTTTCCTGTTCTTCCTAAAAGACACTCCCGAGTCAACAAGAGGAGTAAAAGTGGTTCCCCCTTTCGTCGCCAAACCGATGAATAACAATTCGCCATTCATCAATTGTCATTTGCAACGGGAAAATTCGTGGGAAACATCGACAACACGAAAACAATTTCACCAAATTTGATAGTTTATAATGTGGTTATTAATATGAGAAAAATAAACGAAACGAGGGGGATGACCTTGCAAGGATGCCCCAGTCACAGGGTCATGCTAGGCCAATGAGAACACCTTCGCGTGACGTCGGTCGTGTCAATAGACGGTCGAATGCTTCAACTGAGTCGCATTAATAAAACAGGATCATTAGAATTGATAGTTAATGCAATTGAAAATTCATTTCTAATCGAATGTGTATTTTTTTTTCTTATCAGTAATTGAAACTGTAAAGATGCGGAAGGAGGAAAGATGTCTATCAAAGGGAAAGGAAAAGTTTGGGGACCGAGGGTGCGTTTCTATTTCCAAGAACTTTGAGGGTACCGCTTCTGACTTGGGTGAATAGGAGAGTGGCAGGCAACTTAACTCGAACGACCAAGCCCTGCAGTTGCCTGGCCTGGCCCGACCAACAAAAAAAAAGCCTATCTGTCGGTCATTCACCTCGCGATGGAAAGTTTGTGGTGCGAGTGGTTCGAGAGCGACATGCTGGAATTGTTTCGTAATTTGGCGCCATCTTGCTGCTTTTTACAACGGGGGTTTCGAGGAATTCGAGAAAGATGAATGCTTGGAATTGTTTTCCAACAAAAAAATATAATTTACGGATCACCAAAACGGTGACTTTTTTGAGAATTTTTTTTCAAAAATAATTGAAAGAAATTTATGGGTTTTCGCTTTCGGTTCTTAGATTCTTTTTCTGAGAAATTATTTTTTAAATTAAAAAAAAAATTTTTTTTTAATTTTAGCGCGAAAAATACCGTTGACTTCCTGGTCAAAAAAAGTCGTTTAACCTACTGGACCATTCAGTAGTTTGGCATCTATCATTTTTTTTGACTCAAACAATCCCCGCCGCCATTGTAGCCGGATCAGGAAGTAAAACACCCACTTTCGGCTCGATAAGGGATAGTTCACTCATCCCCCACAACCAGTCACGTGCTTATAGAGGGATAAATGAATCGTTTACATTCATGTGTGGTCAAATTAACATGTGAAAGAGTCGGTATTTTTACCTCCACCTAAACCTAACAGCTGCACTATACCTAATCGCTGTGATCCCTTAATCTAATGTTTGCTAAAATGCCGGAACAATCACCGTGAAATCGCACACGAAAAAAATTATTTATTTTTAACTAGTTTCAATTTTTATTTTTAAACTGCGAAAACAACATAAAACAATTCCATTTACGAATGTCGAGAAAAAAAATAATCATTCAAAACTATCATCGGAGTAATAAAACTTTTGTCTTTCCCTCTTTTCAAATATGCCTATATTTGAGCGCAATGATGAAATTCCAGTTTGAAATTTCCTAACGTGTGTCGAGTCCTATATATTTTTCTTTTTATTGGTGTTGTTTTTATTTTATTTTTTTTTTAAACTAATAGTTGTCTGCTTAAGAAGTCATTGAACTTAATAAAAGCAAGAGAGAGAAAAGTATGCCAAGTGTGCTGCCGTTCCAGTGAAAGCAAATTACAATTAAAAATAATTTTTAAATAAAATTATACATGTATATATAATATAATATTAAATTCGATTGTGTTTATAATGAAGTTTCGGTTTCGAGCAAAACACTTGTTGCTCCTGTGAATTACGTAATTCACATTGCTCGAGTAGCCATTTCCTTATTTTTGTCGTGAAAAATTAGTTGGAAATTTATGAGATTTTTACGATTAAAATGAATCGTTCGAATTGATTGAATTAATGAATTATTTTGGTATGAAAATTTTTTATTTCTCCAACAATTTTCCTGTAATTTATCAAGTTGATAATCGTGTAGCATAAACTGACATTTCCCATCGCTTTTGAAAATTATTTCGCTTGAAAAGTCGACTCATAAAATTAAAATTTCAAAATCTAAATTACCAAAAACGACTCACGTTTTGAGTCGAGCACGTACGATTCGGTAATAGGGAGAAAGTTTCGCTTTTTACCACCATCAGCCAATGCCCTTTACTCGCATACATAGAGTACTTTCTCGCTCTGCGTCCTCATGGAGTAGAAAGGTCAACGAACGACCAGGTGTGGATGACCAACGAGCAAAATATACAGAAAAAAAATAATGAGGTCGACTCGCAACCGTTTCCTTCCATTTTTACCATTCATTCATTCGCTATTCAACTAAAATCGTTTCGTAGTTTCACTGGAAAATTTCGAATAAATCGAAATTAAACTGGTGAAAGCACCATAAACTGAATTATCTTAAAGCTTTATACGATATGCCCTCCAGTATTAACGCTAATGACACCTAAAAATAGCAGAGTTAAAGACTCGACTGGTTAGAATCGTAAACAATGAAAAATGCAAAATAACGAAAATTTCTTAAAGGATAATTTAAAAGAAAAAATAATTTTTCCTCGTTAGCTCGTTTTTATTGAAGCATAAATCTTGCGGATTTTTTTTTGTCAGAAAACTTCTTTTCCTATTATAAACTCGCGCACGTGGAAATTTAGTAGAGGAAACGGAAAAAAAGAGAAATGAACTGAAAAAAATGGCGGCGCATTGAAAAATGGTGGTTGGTTTTGTGTATGGGAACTTCGAGGTAAATGGAGAGGGTAAAAGAGACTGTGGAGGGAGGGTTAACTTAGGTGGGGGTTTGACCTCACAACTTCATCTTAGTTGTTGGGTTGAACGACCGACGTGACCCAAGCAACGTTGGGCACCATTTTACTCGAATTTATCATTCCTTAACCGTTCGATATTAAAAAAAAAAAATATCAAATGAAAAACGGACACTTTCCCATTTCAAGGTCGGAAACGAGTTTCTATTATTTCTTCTCTTTTTTTGAAGAAAAAATATTTCTTTCAAATCGGTTTGACTAAAAAGTTGAAAATGTCATGTTGAATGACACCATAGAAAAAGTTTTGATTTGACCTATTGAACTTGACTTTGGGTGAAAAAGTGAAGAAAAATACCGTAAGAATAACAAGTATCCTGAAAAATTCTTTTTCCACAATATTTTATACTTAACACCATTTGAAAAATGATACTAAGCATTGGAAAAAGACATTTTTTCGTTGGTTTTCACTTCTTTTTAGGTCAAATCAAATCAAATTGGGGTTTGCAAGTGGGGTGTGGAAAAATCAAGTTAGGTCATTGCTATCTCGAATGAACTACATATCTATTTACCCTTACGAGAATTACTATTTCTTTTTCTTAATTATCGACAAAAAAATTATAAATGGAGTCCTACCTGGCGACATGCAGTTTGCTAGTGAAGTTGAATGAAGAGTGGACAGAAGTCAAGTGAAAGGGGTTCCAACACCCCACTAATTCCCTTGTGCGTGGGGGGGATTGTTCTTGACTCCTCCCCCCCAAGTGTTTAGGCCCCACCTCTCAATCCCGAACCCCCAATGAAAAAGTGCTTGCCCATTATGTTCGGTTAGGCAAATTTAGAAATTTTTAATTTTATCTTATTATGAAATATTTGTTTTTATTTCAAGTGTTAATTAACGAGTAAATGAAGGAATTGGGTGTGGAAGGAAATTATGGAAAAAAAAAATTTCTTCTCAATTTCTATTCCTTTTGGTCATTGACCTCGGCTGGGTGAACTTACCTGCAATGCTTTTCTTTTTGTTCTAACCCACATTTTATTGGAAAAATGTAAATTTTTCAAAGCGAAAAAAATAAAAGTTGTTTTTGTTTATGAGGATGTTTAAACTTGATTCGAATTTAATGCATTAATTTTGTTTCTGATGGCTCAAGTATAGAACTCAAGGAAACGTAATATTAAGGAAGAAAAATAATTCTAAGATCAGTGGCCTTTTAACCTCGTTTAATACAGAGAAAGTTAAAAGATTTTTTGAATATAGAAAGTAATCCTTCATTCAAGTGACTACTAGGCCATCAACCTGTGAGTGAACTGAGTTCACACTTTGCAAATTCTGCATACAACACCGTCATTTAAATCAGAAAAAAAATATAAATTATTCCTGACATAAAAAAAATTTTTTTTTTTTTTAGAAATTTGAATTTCCCATTTTATTTAATAATTTTTTTTTAAAATTCAGATTCGAGGAAATGAAAAAAATCAGAGAAAAAGATAAATTTTTAAAAATATCGTAATAAGAAAAAAAAACTTAAAAAAAATGTGCTTAACTTGAAATGACAAAAAGCTTTTAAACATTTTTCTCATTTGGAGACGGGGTCAACACACTTTTGAGATGTTTTTCTGCTCGCAACTTTCACTAAATGCGCGACAATAAACTCAACAAGTTGATGAGAAGGTGAAGAGGGATGAGAATTGGAGGGTTGGGGTTGGGGGGGGGGGGGGGGGGAGGGAGAAGTGTGTAATTACCAAACGAGAAAATAGCAGAGGGGGTGTTAAGCTTAAAATAGCCACCTCTCATTCCCAAGATTCCATCAAACAAATTTTATTTTTTTTTTTAAATTTTCTTGCAGTTTCGTTTGGTAAAGAGACGAAAATGATTTTACAAGTATGTAAAGGTTGTTGAAAGGTAACTGAAGGGAAGTGGAGAGGAAAATATTAAGATAATTTCAACTTAACGCTCGAATAAATTACAAATGGAAGTTGTTTTTTTTTTACTATTTTTTTTATATTTACACAAATTTTAATTAGAGAAATGCGGTTTTTTTTTTAAAAAAAAAAAGAAAAAAAAATTTTTTTGATATCGAATGTCGATAACTAACAGAAAATTCTTCCGGATCACTAGGCAAACTTATTCCACCCTAACATCTACTTTTAGTCGTAGAAAAACAGAAAAAATGTTTTCTTTAGAAAAAAATCTGATTTAAAAAAAAAATCGAAGGTGATAAAAATGCAACGATTCTATTAAATACTTTATAAAAACAACCGTTGAAATAACAAAAATCCCCCCCCCCTTCCCCCTTTCCCTCAAAAATAATATTTTAATCAAAACAATCGATTCAAACAACATTTGACTACTGATCGTTTTATAAAAATTTTGAAATTTAACAGCGAATTTTAAAGCGAAGGACGAGAAAACTGTTTTTAGAAAGTGGGACACGTTATGTCGCTGGTTGTGTTTCAGGTGGAAAAGTTTGTCGTGACCTTCCTCGCAATTTATTTAATCGGGATTTAAAAATACCAATTGTCACCAGCTTTCTGCTTCGATTTATAACTCCCTAACCTTGATTTAAATTTAAATTTTAAACACCACATCCCTAGGCCTAGAGCAAAACCCACAACAAATTCCACTCGATATTTATTTCCAGTCTGTTTTTTTAATTAAGACAAGCAAGGAGAGAAGACGGGGGAGGGGAATTCCAATAACGTCATGCTGATGTAACGAACTTCCGTATTTCGCAACAAACTTTTCCAAAAATATACTTCGTTTGACCGTACCTATGACATCATAATTTTTTTTTTCAAACTAAAACTTGACTCGTTTCACTCGATCATCCGCAGAGTTCAACCTCGTAATTAAAAAAAAAAATGAATAAAAATATTCACAATTTACAAAATAGAATAAAATAACTATAACAATAGACAACTTTTCATTATAAAAAAAAATAACAATGAATGTGTAAAAGAAAGAAATGTCGGAATTACTTTTCCATTTCTTTCTTTCGCGTAACCTCGAGTGTTATTTTTTTTCCACACCGCACACCAAGCGGAATCACCTGACCTCACATGTCCCAACTGACCTCATACAATTTCAGTGAGGGAAACCCTTTTAATCCTCAAACTCGACTCCATGCATCGAACTTTTACAACTTTCAAAATAAAAAAATTCTAACATGATAATATTTTTAATTAATCAAAAACATTTCATTTATTAGTTCCCGCGATTTCTCGTTTATCTACATTAATATTCGTTATACGTAGGTTGACCCGTTCGTCGTGGCGAGGTGGTGTCTGTACCATCCCCTGGATGCGGGATCCCCCAGCGACTCCTTCCACACCCCAACCAGAGTTCATTCACCTGACGGTCGGCGCTACAGGTAGACCGCGAATTACCCGTACGCATGCGCACAATTGCGGAACAAAAGCTCACTTTCGGCCTTAGAAAGTTCAGCCAAGCGTTCCTTTACACGTAACTTACAATAAAAACGACGCTTTTATGGGTTCGTAATTAAATATACAATAATACCGAAGAGATAATAAAAAAAAAGAAAAAATACTTAATTAATGCAATTCTTTAGAAATATTTTAATTTCTTTAACGAATTCGCTTCGTGGGGTGTATAAAAACACAAAACTTATGTCTCACAGCGAAATTCGAAATAATTCGGTTTCCATGGTGATGAAGTTACGTCACAACTCGTGACCCCATGAAAACACGTCACCTTGGCAGGTGAATCGGCCACCACGATGCTACAAGGAGGCGCGAGAGAGCATTGACCCCGTACAAGAAGCTGAATCTCATTTTTAGAGTCGCGCTTTTGCACTTCAACTCCGATTACCATTAATCAATTAACTAATTAATTAACCGACCACATAATTCAAACCATTAATAACCATTAACTTACCTTTAATGTACTAATTACAAATTGCAAAGTTAAAAACGTTTACAATATATTAATTTGTATTTTTTTATTACAACAAACCAAAAAATAATGACAGAAAATGACAAAAAAAAAACTCAAAAAAATCAAATCACTTGAATAAAATATCGTTTGACCTTTTATTCAAATGTTTCAAAGTAAGAAAGAAAAAAAAAAGAAATTCTCACTCGCAACCTTTCAAACTAAGTTGTACGTATTTATTGCTTTATAGCTTTTCTTTAAAGGGTCGTTGAACTCTGCAAGACGGTCCCGACCACACTTTCTCGGTTTACTTACACTAATCCAGCATTGTCAACTAATCAAACCATCTCTATAAACCACCCGCAATCGAGTAAAAGACCCAACCCCAAACACGAACACAAAACGAAGCAAATAAAAGAACGAAATAAAAAAAAATATAAAAGTAATGAAAAAAAAAATGGCAAACTTACCTCTTTATCGCACAAACACCTTCATTTTACATTTATACAGTAAATAAATATTTAGATGGATGTTTACGTGAGTGTATAAAAGGCAAATATTTACTAAAAGACCGCTGAAAAGGAGAGAGAAACCAAGGTCATTGACACTGCATGTCATTGGACTCACCACCATGCGGCCTGATGATGCTCTACGACCACTGGCATACGATGCGATGCTATTTATCCACTCGCAAGATTCTTGGCAATAAACGTAGGCAGTGGGCAAGCATGTCAGAAGGTGGCTAAGCTTTGAGATTTGGCGTTAATCGAAAATCGTCTTCACCTACAACTCACCGGCCTAAGCCGAGCTGTGAAGTAGGCTCGTGTGCAGCCTTTGCCAGCTTCTGCTATTGTAAGCAGCAACAGCCGGCTCACAAGTGACTGACGTTTTCGTCTCGTGTAAGCTACGAGCAGGTGGAGCCACCTTCGATGACGTCATTTCTGGACTCATTCAATGCTTCCACCTTTTTTAAAAAATTTTTTTTTGGTTCTGCAAAAAAAAAAATAATTTATTACTCTTTTTTTCTTAACTTATTTCCTTTAAAAGTAGGTTTTTGAAGGTTTTTATTGAAGGAAAAATTTTCGGTTTAGTCTTTTGACTCGATTTGGGAAACTCGAAGTTTACACATTTCATTGGTTTAATTTTATGAAATAAAATCGGATAACATTTAAGTGAAAATAAATTTTCAGTGTTATTTGGTGGATGAAATGTGACAATGCGATTTGAATATTTACCGCTATATTTTATTATTATATTTTTAATATTATTTGGCGTTTAAAATTCTTTTTGTTTGCATTTATTCCTCATCTTTAACGAATAGCGATCAAATTTGTACACGAAAATATGATCGCGTTCAGTGTTGTCTTTCCTAGACACGACGATTGTCGTTTTTTAGTTACTCAAATGTATTTTGTAAAAGTATTTTGATTTTTTAAAAAAATTTTAAGCTATTTCCGATTAATTCGTTTCAAATCTCAATTTCCGTAACGAAAAAAGTTTAAAGTTTGTTTACATGAAAAAATATCAATTTTTCCATTCATTCACCCGCTGAAAAAAACAATCGTGTTTACAAACACCATCTAGTGAATGAAATAAAAACACAGCCATTTTGACTCGTCTGGGACCGAGAGTTAGAAAACGACGTCATCAGAAATCTTTTAACAAATGGTTGCTCACGATTGGTGCATTACATCAGATTCACTTCAAAAACGTCGCGCCGTGATACACTATGATGATCAGCTGAGGCGTAGAAACGTAAATTGCATTCGAAATTAAAATTGTACCGCAAAATTAAATTAATCGGATCGGCACTCATCTACCGAGTTTCTAAAACACATTTTCATCAGTATTTTATGAAAAACTAAGAAATTTGTTTTAAAAACGAAGACAAAAGCTCGAACTCTTTGAAGTTTGCGCATTCGCGTAGTGATTCGGCTCGTGTTGTCGGTTGGCCTTTTTTTGTTTTCTGTTAACCGATAATCATGTGCTTTTGTTGCCTGTTAGTTAATCATTGTTAACTACAACTGGTTAGGGATCGTATGCTGAGAGAACAATCGTATCACGTGAAAATAGGCAGGTGAGTGTGAGTTAAGGATCATCCCAAATTCAACAGGGCGTAGTTGATGCACAAATTTGGGTCCATCACTTTTAAACCACCACAACCCAGAAATCCATAGATCACGACGCTAATATTCCACATTTAACCATCCAAAGGGTAACGTTAAGATCGAATAACATTATTTTATCAACACCACCATTTAATTTTCATTTATATTTGTTAAAAATGTTTCAAAAAATTGCTTTGAAAATATCTTTTTGAAAATTTAATTTAATTGACCTAGAAATTTTTAAAAACCCACAAAATGACCCCATAAAATTAAGTTTTCCAGGTAAATCTCGTAAAAAAAAAATAAAACAACTTCAAAATGACTAAAACGCATTAGATGAAAAAAAAAATGGAAAACTGATCCTTTATCAGTTCGTGCTTATGAAACGGGCAAGTCTTTGCCTGCTACAACTCGTATGATTGGCTATTTCGTGCATAAACACACATCGATCACACGATCACTCCTTGTTCTACCGGGATTGCAACAATATATTACTAGATAAAATAAATTTGTTTTTCGAATTTTTAAACCACTCGCACTCGATCAGTCGGGAACGTGATTCAACAGATAACCAACGCCTTGTTTATTTTCTAATCACGTAATTACTTTTTATGATCGAATTTATCAGTCATGTGATAAATAGCGGATTTAAAAATAATAATAAATGTATAGGAGAGAGATATATTTTCAAATGATATTTTTACTTTCAGCAGCTCGACGAAATATCTGCCCGTAGCATTAACATGAAAGTAATCAAACGAAGAAATCTCAATAAACTCTTCCTCATGTTGGAACATGCATTGGATAAGGAGAGATATACATGGATTCCAAACTCTTATTCAACAGTATTAAATGTGGTTTGTATTTATGCTTTTATTATCTTATGAGGAAATTGCATTTTTAGGGCTATTTTTTTAATGCGTTTTATCTCTGCGGTGAACATCACGTAATCGAAACGACATTGAACACACTTCGAAATTGTGTCATGAAATGGATTTTCCTTACCTTACATGATCCATTTTTTTTTTGTTAAATGAAAAAAGATTACTGCGACTTCAAGTGGGACATCGACCATAACAAAAACCCAAGTTTGCAAATTTTGGCCCAAATACCATCAAAATGGCAGTTGTCACAAATGATGGGCATAAACTTAACTTTGACCTTTCCCATCCTACTTTTATTTCCCGATTTTTATAAGGTTTTCAAGGATGTTTTTTTTTGTAACCCGGATTTTTTTTTTTTCGAAAAAATTTAAATGAAATTGTACTACGAAGGTCATCGCAATATTATGTCTCGCAAATTGAATTTTTTGTTCGCTTTATGAAATCAGATTAATCCCGAAAGTTACCTTAGCGAAAAATGGTCATGGGAGGAATTAATTAATGCAAACTTTCCTATAAAGGAGAATCTGAATGCAACCGCTGGTAATCCTCGAGAATTTTAATCAGAAATTTCTCGAGTGAACTGTAAATAGGAAAATTGCAATTTTCTTGTAGCCAAATCCGTAATTCGATACGATTTTAGCCGATTTGGAATTCGTATTAAAAAGAAAAGAAAATTTACTCAACTCATTTTTCTATTTTCAGGAAGAAGAAGTTGACGCGCACATTCGAGACGAAACCGTTCGATGGTTATTCCTGTTAAACGATCATCTTAATCTGACTCCCGAGACTGCCGTGTTAAGTGCCAATATTCTGGACAGTTTTTTAAGCGTTATAAAGGTGATTATCTGAAATATAAAAAAATAAAACGCGATTTAAAACGAAAAAATCAACAAAATCCAAAGGCTCGTCCAAAGTATCTGCAATGTATTGCAGTCGCCAGTTTGTTTCTAGCAGCTAAGTTACTCGAAGAGGACGAGGTAATCTAACGAAATGCATTTATCGAATCGTTAATAAATTGAAATTTTAGGTGGTTCCATCGGTCGAGTATTTGGTGGAGGCCACTGCATCGAAATTTTCTGTCGCGGACATTCTACGCATGGAGAAAATCATTCTAAACAAACTCGAGTGGAACGTCCGTCGGGCGACGGCGCTCGATTTTATTTACATTGTAAACAACTTTATTTTTTAATTGAAAATTTTTTTTTACTTTAATTTTTTTCCAGCTGCACGCCATTATTGTTTGCGAACAACCAGATCTGCTTTCGAAATTCCGACACATGACTGCTGGAAGGCAGTTGACGGTATTGGTACGCAAGATACTTATGTGTCAGGAAAGTTCCGAAGTCATTTCTTTCTCGCCTTCGACTCAAGCGCTCGCCCTCATCAGTCTGGAGTTGGGGTTGTGCACTACCAATTGGTTCGCCATTACCATAATGTTGCAGAAACTCGTACAAGTACGTTGTGGGTTGCTAATTTTAGTGCGCTCTCATCGAATAAATTTATTTCAGATCGACAATCGAGAGTTGATTCAATGTCGAGAGGCGATGTCTGCTGCCATGTTGAAACGCGTATTGCACATGGGCAGAGCGGCGCCCATTAAACGTAAAATGGAAGAACTTACCGAAGAAGACGATATCTACGATAGCATTAAGTGTCTTTACGGTGACGAGTCCGGTTATCAAGATATAAAGAGCTGCGCGCAGGAAGTGGCGCAGGACGTCGTGGTTCGTCTCGGAGTTCCTCCAGTCGAGGCTCTGTAGAACGAAAGTCGTTAGGCACGTTTGTGTTTACGAAATGTGAAAAATAACAAATTTGTTTAATTTTTTAAGTGAAAAATTTGCAAAAAAATATAAATTTGTTGTCAAAATACACACCCAGTGCCATCGTTCTAGAATGAATGTATTTGTATTTTTAAATATTTTTCATAAAAAATTCCATCATCTAGTCTATAAAACTAAATTTAATCATGAGCGAGATTTTGCATAGCGAACAATGGAAATCTCAGTTCGTATTCTGAGTAATTTATTCTTTTGCTTTTATATTTTTCGAAAATTCATATTCTGTATATTATTTTATTGAAAAAGAAATTTTCATAATTCATTGCAAATAGTCATAATATGCTAATATTCGATTAACTTTTGTTAAGTAAAAGGATCAATCAAGATGTGAAATAAGTTTAAAAATACAAATGAAAGAGCGAGCAATTTCTAGTCGCCAGAACCGCATGAAATGTGAATTCTCGACAGTGCTACGTGTAAATAAAAAGTAGAAAAAAATTTTCAAGTGACCTACTTATTTATAAAAACAAAAATATATATAAAAGTAAAAGTGTTTCTTTGCGGTGACAGGTGGAGCCAGTGTCGTTTCGGGCCTAAATTTTCCCGAAGTTTCTCGGCAATCCGTATCCATGGCTACGACAGACGCCAAACGTTTCGTTTCCGCGTGATACAATCCAAAATGGTTCGAATACACATTAAGGTTGGAATTACGAGCCAATTTCTTTACGAAACGTCTGTGACTTGCGAAGTTAAGAACATACTTAAAGATGTGTTGGCGATTTACAATGGGCGACTTAAAATCGAAAGAATTTGTTCGGAAATCGAAAATCTGGCTGATCACGGAACGTTTCTTCCTCTCAACATGCAAGGTTTGACTGACGAACAGATCGAGGAATTGAAATTAGTGGACGAATGGGCCGAAAAATGTGTACCGAGTGGCGGGTCGGTGGAAAACAAGGATCCGATCGGAAGACGAAATGGAAAAGGTGATTTTTCGACCGAATTTTTCAATTCTTTAACATTTTTTTTTCTTTTTAAGCACCGAACGATAAAATGAAACAAGTGCTCACGAAAACCACATCAGAAGCCAAAGCCGCGATTTCGAGGGTAAATTTAAAACCGTTATTTACTTTGAACCGTTTTAATTAATATTTTTACATACATAGAATATCATCGATTCCAACATGACTTTGACCCAATCCGTAATTGGAAACCAAATTTCACTTTTACAAGGTGCAGTAACCATCGTTTATCCCATGGGTTTGCCCACCCACGATCCCATTCGAATGGAGTTCGAGAACAGGGAAGATTTGGAGGGTACTCAAGTAAAAAAATATAAAAACTGACATTTCTGAATGGTCTTATTAAATCGGTTATAAAATAAAACTCACTTCAGGCATCGCTCGACGTTATGGATGAAAACGCGACCGTAATGTGGCTGGCTGGCAAAGAATTGGCTAATGACAAGAAATTGGAATTTTATGTCGGCAAAAATGAAAAAACCAAACTGATCATTAAATTACAAAAAGTGAGTGTGGGAGCCGTAATTATCGGCACCATCTAGCGACAGATGTTACAAACTTTAATGTATTTTTCTTCAGAAAGGAAGCGGCCCACCGCAACGAGAACCCGTGTTTTCGGAGCAGGAGAAGAAGGATATGATGATGCACGCGTTTAGAAAACAAGAGGAGTTAAAAGTAAATTTATTTTTTGTTTGTTTGAATTTTTAAAATTTGAATTATTTATATTCAAAGAAATTAGCGGAAGATAATGAAGATAATTACTTGAATACGGAATGGGCTGACAATTTAGCATTAAAAAAGTCCTTTCACGGTGTGAAGAATGTGAGTTGGCACCCAAAATGAGATTCTCTTTTAGATCTTTAAGCGACAGTTAATTTGTTTTCTTGTTAATTAAAACTCGACTTCACGTTTTGTAGATCAAACTGACAATAAATTTATTCTTACTTCCTAACCTTTCATAATTTTTTTTTTTTAAGTTTCAAAGTTTTGGTAGATTACAAAATACAATTCGCCAAATAATAAGTTTGAAATAAAAACTTCATTTGTATTTTTTTTTAACCTTAAAAATTACAAACCAAAATTTGATTACAGACATTTGCTACAAATTGTACCATTCAAAGTATTATAAACTAAAATAATAAATAAACCAATTAAATGTTTCAATGTTTTCCAAAAAAAAAAATCAATTCTAGTCTTTGGTCACCATTTTTTTGTTTCAATTTCGGTTTCAATTTAAACACCACCTTAACCACAGTTAATGAAAAAAAAAAAGACTAGAAACCAATCTGGAAGAAGGAAACACTGTTCCAAGGATCAAAAAAGCCTCAATTTTATAAAATTTAAAAAAAAAAATACTTTTTCCCTGGATTTCTTACAATCATCTTATTATTGCTTCGATTCATTTGGGGTATACAAAAACCAGTCATACGTTCATTGCAACTTTATTTTCGTACAGCTTAAACGAAATTCTTGACTTGTTTTCGATCACTTATCAAATCTTATGATTGTCGTGTGATCTTAAGAAAGTAAAAGTGAGCAATCAAAACGAACTCAAAAATGACGATAGAGAAACGATAAAAAATAATGGAATTCTTCGATTCTTTTGTACTAAAACCGAACCAAATAAAAATTTCTTCGGCTATTTACTCATTCTTTGAAAATAAAGAGAAAAAAATGTTTTCGAGCTAAAAAAAACTAAGTAAATCGAAGGCGCACACGAAAACTATGAACATCGCCACAATTCGAACGAGTGGAAGTTTATTTACTTCCTATTAAATTAAATCAGGTAACGCCGTTTGATTAAATTTGAAGTTTTCCACTTACCTTATACTTATATACAAAACGATGCCCGCGTGGCAAATGCATCACGATTAGTCAGATGTGAAAAATATTGAAGTCGGGTCGAGATCGACAGCCTCCATTACTCAAAACCGTCATTCTGGAAAAATTAGCGGGAGAAGCGATTGGGCATGCGCTAAGATTTTCACTAGTTTTTCGATACCGAATATGCACATTAATCGAAACGAACTTAAAACCGTTAGAAAAAAAAATAGAAAAGTTGTACATTCCGTATCGCGTTCAATTAAAATTTTATTTAATTAACAAAACTGAACAACGCCGTCTACTGTCGACGTTAAATTGTCGTAGTAAATTGAGAAGGCATTGAATGAGGAAGATGAAGAACGGAATAAGATATGTGTTCTCTGAGCAGATGAATTAGAAATAATTAAAAACATATCAACCCAACAATAATAACACTTTTCAGATTTGTTGCAGAAGTTCGGTCAGGGGGAAAATGGGTGGTTCGTGGGAAGTACAAGTTTTAATTACAAAATATACGTTTTGAAATAATAGTAATCATTTCTGAGGCGACGATGGAAGATTACTTTCCTTCAACAAATGACATCAAAATGTCAAAAATGATCCTTGGACAAAGAAATAAAAAAAAGAAAAGAGAAAAAAAAATCCACATTAGTTTCATTATATACTCGATACTCGGCAACGAGAATTTGAAATAAAAAAGAAAATCGCCCGATATCCTTCCGACGCTGTAACGGCAGTTTAGGAAACGGACAAATCGGCATCCACATTTAGACACCCATCAATCAAAACGGTGCAACTTCTCGCATTGTTCTCGCTCTTGTTTTATTAACTGTAGTAGAAATTGCTCTGTTGCGTGCGACTCATCGGAGCTCTAGGATTAGTATCGGAGTCGCCCTGCCGTCTCGTTGTTGACCGCGTAGAAAATCGTACGACTTCGACACTCTCCTGGTTGGAAGGCCGCGTTAAATCGGAAATGTCCTGATCCACATCGGAAATTTCTTCGGCGAAAGCGTCTGGCAACGGATCCGTGATGTTAAGTTTTACTCGTTTTTTGTCTCGTTTCCTGGCAACTAACAGCCAGGCAATTACTAGACCCATAAATGCCACTAAACCAGCGCCAAAACTCAGTGCCAGGTACAAGATTAATTTCTCAGAATTGACTATAAATAAAATTAAGAAAAAAGAATAAATATCTTGCAATGAATTTCGATAAATCCCTACAGATGGCGACACGAAATTAAAATAAAGAAAAAAGTGTAACTTTACAAAACAAAATCATAAAACGGAAACGTGGAAATATGTATGCCATCGATTTTTCCTTACGTAAACTTCGATACGAATTCCGACCGAAGCTTATATTTACCTCGAACAAACTTGCGTGCGGCGATCCATTCGACCACAAACCCAATCACTCGGTTCGTATTAGGCGCGGCTACGCTCACTCCACTGGTACAATTTGCCTGCAGTTCGCGATCCAAATCAGACACGCTGTTCTCTTCGTCACTGACATCGCTCGGTGCTGGCAATGAACTTGGATAAGGACCAGAGGAAGGTGATTCTAAATATACGCATTAAAAAAAAAGAGAAAAAAAATCGCAAGACATTAACTTTTTCTCGATTATCAAATTCCATTTAGGAAAAAAAACCAACAGGGACATCTGGCCCACTGCCAATCTTAACATTATCTCACGGACAAAATCCGTTGCTAAGCAACACTGCACTGATTTTAAAAGGTTGAAGAGTGAAATAGGATGGGTGGCTGGTATGAGAAAAAAATAGGGACGATATACAGTAAGTTGCGTCTAATCACCTGATTTCCTTTTAGTATCTTTTGTGGGTTTGGGTGAAAGTCTGGTATTGGGGTCGTAGAACTCGGGAGATGACGAAGGATCATAACTGGGTTCCTCCACCAACTCTTCATCGCCTTCGTTCGAATCTTCCTCCGTATCTTCGCTATCAACTCCACCTTGATACCGATCTTTAAGAATCTTCTTGGGAGCTTTAAGAAAATAAAGAAGAAACTTAAAATCAATATCAGCATTATCTTCCCGCCCTCCCTTTTTCTCTTTTATAAGCTTGATTCGACTCGGTATAAAATATTGAAAATAATCGACTATTTTTTTTTAAATTCCGTTTTGAAAAGAGATTTATGGTGTCTCGTGCAAGACGAGATTTGAGTTTGTAAGTGAAATTATCTCGAATTGGCTGCGCGAAAGAATCGGCTTTTATTCTTATGAACATAATGATGTATGTACAAACAAATGAGTAACGTCGCATGCATTATAAATGATGACCGAGTGCTCGTTAGGCGACTTAATAGTTTAAAGTCTCGGCGATGCGCAATGATGACAAGTCGCAGCGCTCGTTTAAGCACGATGTTAAGGAAAATTCGGCTGCCATCTTGAATCGCCAATAAAGTGAAAAATTATTAGGTGAAATGTGACGTTTCAGCGCTTTCGAGGGATTATAAACTTGTTTACTCGCTCGTAAACGCGTTTATAAAATCCGTTTTCGATGAATTTCCATGGGAAATATAATTAGAAGAAATCGCGCAAATTTAATTGAAAAACAAAATGGGACTTTTAAACGACGGGGGGTTTTATTCAGCGAGTAAAACACGCACTTTTGACAGCCACTTAATTCGTAATAAAGATTGCATTTAGTTGCCAATTCGCACGAAATTTATTGGCCCATTATGTAAATAACCCGCGTACAATACTTGAAAATGAACTCACCGCACGTGTACACAACCCGCAAATACTTCCGGGTCGGTTCTTCGCAGGGATTACCAAACGTTTCCGAATCGGCCGTCATGGAACACTTGCGTCGCCCGTGGCAGATCCGCATCACCGTTTCGGTTGCGTAGCTCGCCTGGCAGTCTGCCAAAAGCAGGACAAAAGACACCAAATCAACCAACCGGAAACGAGTTCCCACTGCCAAACAGCCGACAACTGCGCCGCGCTTCCAATATCGCCCATCAATTGCTCGCTCCGCACCCTTCATTCCTCTATTTTCTCAAACTTTTCCAATTCATCCGAACACCTCGTAACGAAATCACTCATTAATAACGTTTTTCTCTTTTTCCTACTCGTTTCCGTCGCCTTATTTTAAATTTATATCGAAATGGAAGAAATGAAAAAGAGAAATCTAATACATCAGACAACTCCTTCTTTTTTCCTCGTCTTTGTCTATACTTAATTCCCAATATCATCACCCAAAAACTTTTTTTTTTCTTTTTAGTCTTTTTAGTTTTTGATACTGAGCCAATTCAAGATAAGAGATAAAGACAACTATATATTTTTTTTCTTTCTCTGTTTTCCTTCTGTGTAGTGTTAGTTTCTTTTCTTTGCTTGCCTTTTTTGCTTTTTGTTTTCTTATGTCACAAATAAATCCATTTGTTTTACGGTTACGAGTTCCCCGCTATCCGTCCTGTACGTTTCTCCCTCTCCGGATCATCATCCGCCATCTTAACTGTGTAACTGTATGTAATCTCGTTTTCCCGACAAACTACGTGCAGCTTTTAAAAGGATCAATAAGTTCAACCCAAAATTCTTCTTTCAAATGAACATGGAGGGGGGAAAATCTTTTTATTTGTTATTGTTAAACCTTTCCCAATTTTTTTGGTAGGGGGTGTCTCAATTTCTTTTTTCCCGGTGTCAGTGCTTATCCCTACAGCTTAAGTCAAGGTGTTAAGTCGTAGCTGGTCACGTTTCACGTTCACTTCGACGCGTAATAAACGTCGATAACTCACGAGTCGCGAGAAAGAAAGTGATAAGCTGATATGATAAAAAGGCGAAACTGCTACCAAATACTAAAACTTCAACTTGAAAACGATAAAAAAAAACTTAAACATTAATTCAACTCTTAGCAATTTTTAGCTGATTTTCTGTTCAGCAAATATTCTTTTTAATTTTGACTATGGAAAATGTAAAGACAAATGGTTAAATTTGTTGAACATTAAATATTAACGGAGTTGAATCCTCATAGGCAAAATTTTTAAAAGTGATTTTGAATAATTTATTCTAAATTAAAATACATATTAAACTGTTTAATTAATAAAAAATGAGAGTTTAATTTTTCAAATTTTCTTTCTTTCAAACGACGAGATGTTGACAAAAAAAATTACACACACTTCTAAATCCAGAATGTGCATTTGGATCAATTTTTAGCTAATCAAAAGACTCCATTTAAAAAAATTACATCTTGAAATAATTAAATCGTCTTAAATCCGTCTTATCTGTATCTTCTAACGTGATAAGATGCTACAAAAAATAAGGTGAAGAATAGGAAAAAAAACCAATTATAAAGACCAGACATAAATTGCACGAAGACTTACGAAAGGGAAATTGAGTCGCTCGACACAAAAGATTAGAATTAAAAAAAAAATTGAAAAAACGACAACTGAAATCTGTTTGGTAATTTTTTTTCCTTTCGATAAAAAATGAGTCGAAAAATCAATGAAAATGTATCGGTGGTTGAGGTCTTATCATGGAAGTGTCACATCTTTCTTTGTTTTCGTCATTATTCTTTTTATTTGACTTGTTTTAAATTTTCCTTTTAGTTTTACGATCAGTTGCCTTTTTTTCCAACGCAGTTATAAAAAAAAATTATAAAATGAAAATAAGAGAAAAAAAAAGAACGAGGGGTAAAGAGAATGTATATTTCATCAAAAATTTCATTTTACATTCTTTTCCATTTTTTCTTCCGACAATACAAATAGAAAAGATATGAAAAGCTTCTAAATAATAATATCGTTTGACGTTTTTCATGTTTTCGTTAAAAAAAAAAATCAACATAGCATTTTAAATCATTTGTGACATTAAAAAAGTTTCCGTACTTGGGAATAATCAGTAACATCATTTCCTGTAATAAATCAACTCCAATATCACAAATGGCTTAAATTTGAGCACTTTTTATGCGAACTAAAGTAGAAAAACAATACCACGAAAAAAAAAATAAAAAGGTCACCAACAGCAAGGCAAGTGTAAGAGACCAGGATGCAAGTGGGAATAGCACTGTTCTGCATAAAAAACATCTCAAAATATATAACACGCGGTGCTACGTATAGAACAAAATGTAATTCAACGTCGGTTCCTGCAAAAATGCAGTGCGCTCAATGTTGAACTTTTATTTCGTCTGACGAGACTAGAAGAATAAAACCATCACAAAGTTACATCGTGTCCAAATGTAATTTCCTGATAGTTTTATTCCTTTCCATATTGCAGAGGAATTTGTGCGGCTCGTTTTACGCTGTCTTATTTAACATTTTGCTTAATGCGAAAATTGTTAACTTGCTCGTTAAAACCTTGTTGGATGAGTGATTTTACCAATTTTCCATTCGTGTTTTCTGTTCGAGTATTTGCTTTACGCTTTATAAACTCGCTAAAATATTTGATATGTTGAATTTAAAGCTCTCCATGAGTTAAATTTCCACCGTTTAAAGCTAATATTTTCAAACTACATCAATATATTTTATTTACTTTGAATTTTTTAAACGTTTTTTTGTAAACACTTTTTATTATTGGTTCCTGAAGGGACCTTTTCCGCTAACTGAAATTAAGAAGGAAAGATCTCACAAATATTTGATTTTATTCTAATCTCGCTTAATCGTAAGACATGATAAGAAAACAAATATAAAGCAACAACGGTGAAGTAAGTTTCATTCATTCAAAATCTTATGCATTTTTTATATAATTACATAAAGTTGGAAGAAAAATATTTCATTCGGTTGCATTCTTTAGTCGAGTAAATAATTTAATCAGATTCGAGGACAACTATTTTCTCATTTAACTTTAATCGCTTGTATTTCTTATTAGGTTGATGAGCAGTGCAAACATAAAAACGAATAAAATTTGCAAAATGTAAACAAAAGCTAATCATTCTACAATATAAATTCACCCATACCCACAGCCTCAAAGGAGAAGCGACTTTACGTGTTTATCTTTAAATTTAATTTTTATCTGTTAAAAAAATGGAAACTTAATTTGCAACAAGTTTAAGCAAAATTAGATAAGAAGAAAAATATCCCAAAAGTGCAATTGCAAAGCGAGAAAACAGAGATAAACGAAAAGAATTCAACTTTTTGGATTAAGCCTCACTCTCCATTTTCTTTTTATTGATTTCTTTTTCTCGTCTTCGTCTAGTTGCTTTGATCTGCATTATGCACTAGCAGTGTTTTTTCGTAGTTGCTTTCCATGTCTGGAACACACAAATCAGATTGGATTTTTCTAAGATGTTTTTCTCCAATCACAGTTGCTGAGGTGAAAATCTTCTAAAATTACAGTTTCAACAAAATCCAATCTCAATTTTGGACATTTATTCATCAAGAAAAAATTACTAATCTTGATATGCATGTGCTAATCGAATATAGGTTATTCTGAGAAATTAAAAATTTTTCCCTTCTTTTGATGGCTCCTAATTCGATCCAAATATCGGGCAAAGAGTCTTTTCTTTTCAATGATCGTTTATGTTAATACTTTGCCTCGATTGACGTGCTAAATCGTCGAAACTGGGTAAAACCCGAACTTCTATCAACTTTAAAGTGCATGCGATCCCCTTTTTCATTCTTTCGAGTTCTTGCAATTGTTGCAAGTACAACACTAAACTCAATTTCATATATTCACAGGGAGTCTTGAAGCTGAGGCTTTACCTCACGAGAATCAAACGAGGACGTGAAAGCGTCACCGATTTTTATTTTCTTTTACTTTTTAAATCAAAATTTCATAAATTTTGACTAAAAACGCAATTTAATCTAATGAAACGGTTTGAAAAATACATTTTACTTTTCTCTTCTAATGAGAAACGTCCCGTTGTTTTTGGATTTTGCGAGATGGAATGCATATCCACATTTCATACCACATGTTTCGAAATATAATAATAAAAAGGATAAAACAAAAAAAAAATTTGCTCAAGAGTACTTTTCTTTGTTTACGTTCACGATAACTAGATTAATATCCATCGTGCAGAAAATTCCTGGTAAGCAAATGAGAAAATTGAGACCTCTTAAGAAATTCTCAGACATTCGATTAATTCGTTGGACGAACTTACCGAGTTTCACCCATAAAAAAAAAATTACTTTTAAAAGTCGTAATTTCAATGCTAATTTGTTCGGATGCCAATTTTGGACGCGAGCAATTGTTCCAAAATAAATCTATTTGTTGACAAAACCATATAAAACGATCCCTTGATAACGATTCTTTATTTGGCTTTGAGGAAACGCGATCTCTCTAAACAAATACCAAACCAAACATCACTTTTACTTTACTCGTGTCAGCGTCAACTGAAACTTAGCAATTCATTATTTCGCATTTCATTGTTTCTTTTTCCAGCTTGGCAAGTAGCCACTTTGTCACTACCTAAACAATAACAATCTCACTCCGAAAGAAAATTATTGACTTGGACAAAGATTCGACTAATTACAAATTGAAATTAAAAAAATTTCTTAGAGCTATTTAAGGCACCTGAATAGAATTTACACTTTTATACGAACCTTCTTCAGGGATTCCGTCGGGTTGGGGACATTCTAAACTTCCATGATGAGTTCGACCAAAACTGGCCGAATAAATGGCAATTCGGGAAGCACTTTGGCATTTCAGTTGAAGTGCCTCCCCTTCGCAAATCACCTTGCTCCTAAATTCACCTAAAATTCAATATATTTAATAAACTGTTTAGTTTTATTTACTATTGTTTTTAGATACTTGGTCGACATTTGTATGCCACTTCGACGTATTTCCTGATTCCCGGACAGGGATCGGAGCCGAAGGTTTCTGGTGATGTTTGTATTCGACACGTCTTCTTTTCTTGACAGGAATCGACGACCGTCTGTAATAGGTAATACTAAACACGTCATCAATATTATCCGCTCGCTCTTGTTAACTCCCCCCAAGGGTATTTCTAATGACAGAGCAAAGCAATAATTTCTCGGCGAGAAACAATAACAAGAAAAACGTTTTTAACTCGGATTGTTTTTAAATTTCGTGGCTGAAATCAAAAACTTAAAAGAATCGAAAAAAAATCCAACTCGGCAAATTAAAAGTATTACTTGTGAAGAACTAACAAGAAGGTACTACGAATCTCTCCCCCCCCTCAGATTTAAATAATTTTAAAGAAATAAATCGATTAATACTTAACTAGAACAATGCCCAAATTTTAGGACGCACTTCGAGTTAAAAAAATAAAAAAAAAAATTTTTTTTTCTTTTTCCCATTGGAAAAAATCAAACTTTTTTCCTATGAAAAAAAATGCATTATTAGGCTAAAAAAGTAACAATATTAATTTTTTTTACTCGAAATGCGTCCTAAGATTTGGGCATTGTTTTAGTTAAGTATTAATCGATTTATTTCTTTAAAATTATGCAAATCTGAGGGGGGGGGGGGGGGAGGTTCGTAGTACCTCCTTGTAAGACTCATTAAGAAAATTGCTTTGTCTCTTGAGGATATTGGAGAGGAAACGAGACCGGAAAAAAGGAAAAAAAGCCACTAAACTCATTTCATTGCACCTGTGATTGCTACACGGGCTAAAAAATATATACATACAAAAAAAAAAACAATTCTATTTTCCAAAGAAAAATAGATTAGATTTAAATTGACCATGTTGTACATTCCATAAATTAATGTACACAGTATTATATCGTTAATGTCGAAGTTCAGAGGCTAATCCCTTCAAAGCTTGTTAATGGCTTCAGAGAAATACGTTCGCCATGAATGACTGAAGAGATTTAATCTGACGAGTTCGTAAGCGTAATGCAAAAATAAGTTGATTTTTGGTCGTAAAAAAATCCAGCTCTCGCATCGGTTGATTCGTTTAAGCCTACAAATCGTGCTCTCTGTGACAATGCATTGTGTCTTTAAATGAAAAACATACAAAGCGCAAAAGTGATCTTTTAATAAGAAAATTTAAACCGCTTTAAGACGGGAAATAGGGGCGGAAAACAACACAGAATTTTAAGAAAAGGATTTCGTAATTGAAAAATAAGAAAACAAAGGCAAGTTGATACCAGTTTATAAACAACTAATCAAGGTGCAATTTGCCTTGTTAATTGCGCCATTCAACAAAGCAACGCTTCATGAATATTCATCAAAAGTGCTCTCATCTCATCAATTATTGATGCTTAGCTAAACTCGTTGGGCGTTTCACCTCAGTCGAGACACGCTTTAAACATCTCTTTATCGACCTAGACAGACACACAATTCAATCGAATTCCACCACACATGAGAGCAAACTCGAGATGCTGCTAGTGTTGTGGACATTGACTTCATCTTTGACATCTGATTTCGTCTTGCAACCTCGAGGAAAGTTCACTTCAAGTGTTTTCTGCTCCTTCAAACATCTACGGCCTCAAACAAGTTTCCATTCCTTTTGCCCCTTTTCCTAGATGCCAGTTGAAGCCTAATACAAACATCCACCTTTCCATCTTGAGCGGCTTCCATTTTCAAGATAGAGACAAAATTGGTTTCTCGCTTGACGTACCTATCTTTGTGCCAACTTTTATTATTCTCTAAAATACTGTTTAAAAATTACTAGAAATTGACTTCCTGTCGAATTTGATTCAAATTTCAATTTAGATGCGCAATCTTTTTAAACATTAAAATTTAATTTCAAATAAGACATTCTTTTTTATTCGTCATTTCCGAACAAAAATGTCACATGTAATGAGAAAATGCCGTATTTGATGACCAGTAATCTAAGATTTTTTTTTTTATTCCTTGCATGACAAATTGCCAGACTTGATGAATCGAACAAGTCTTCCTGCTTGATGTTGATGCTGGCAAACGACAAACGTCAAACAAAATTGGCTCATAAGATGAACAAATGAAGAGGATCAACTTCTCATTTCTCCTTCGATAAATTCCAAACTTCACTTTCCCTCGACTCGTTCAAATTAAAAACCGAACGACAACATCCCGACTACAAAGGTCTCACGATTTTAGAGATTTCCACTAATCATACAGTCTGTGGAAAATGACAGGTTCAAATATATAGAAAAAGAAAACTTCAATTTTCACAAAAATTAATAAGCATAATCTAGAATGATAGTTACCTATTTAAATATTAATAATCCGTTTGCGTGATATTAATGAGACAAATATTCGGATTCGCAATTCAGAATTTGATATGACCGCACAGATAATCGAATATTAAAACTGGGTTAGTGGTTTCTCACTTGCGCAAAAGAATTAATTATTTACATAATTCATACACGAACCGTGAAATGTTTATTTCATTCTGTAACGTTACTCAAACATCAACCACCGACTAAATAAAAGAAGCGCTTTAAATCGCGCCGAGATTTAAAAAAAAAAAATTTCCTTTTATGTTGGTGTTAAAACGCAATGTTCACGGGATAAAGATTATTTCGCGAAAATTACGGACATAGTTACCGAGTTATTTATTTTTGTGTAAATAAAACGAAGAAACAATAAAAATCAAATATAAAGAAAAGAAGATATAAAAAAAGAGATATCGGAAGTTAAAGCATGAGTGATGATAAGATCAGAGATTGGACAAAAGAAGAGCTGCGATTAAGGTCATCAACACCAAAAAAAAGCCCAGGGTCCGAATAACAGAACAAATAAAACCAAAGTGTCAGTAGAATCGTAACAAGTAGCCATTTTCCTTGCAATATTTTTCGATTTGGGGTAACTGAGTCGAGTGGAAAATGATTATTCAATAAATTTCTCCTAAAATTATAGCGACGAGTATCTCGAATTTGAAACGTGAAAATATTCATTAAAACTTCCAAAGGAAAAAAAAATCAACAGAAACTGAGGCAGTCATCGATATTTTTCTCTCGGTGATGTGTGCGAGTGACATGATGGCGCATCAAAGGCCAAGTTCAGGCCTTTATCAAAGAAAAGATCACCACAGATCACTGCAATTGCCACGTAATCGCTGCTTAAATGAGCAACTGGCGTGATATGGAGAAATTTCTCTCTTTTCCCGCCCTCCACAAAGACGAGAAGGGACAAGTGCCCTCGTGGCAACTTTCTATCGTAACAAGGACAGTGATAAGGCATCCGAGTTTAAGATGCGAGTCGAGTATTATTACACCTCGTATTTTGTGCTCCTGACATATCGCTCATACTTTGATTTCGGCTTGCTCGATTTTTTTTTCTTTGCTCGTTGATGCCAATCTAAAATATCTTTCATAAATTTTAAAAAAATTCTAAGTTTTAACGATGCAAACAAGCTTTATCGTATTTAATGAAGTTGAATAAAAAAAACCATTGTACAAAAAACATTAAGTATTTATGTCATTAAAATTTTATCAAACTACAACATTTATTTAACTTTTCAGCTCCCCATAAATAATTAATTTGTTTGAAAACAGCTACATTGAGCGGAAGCTCCGCCCGAATAAATCGTCGCAGCTTTTCTGCAGCGCTTTTTTTTTAAACTTATTTAACTTAGTACTTTATTTAAAGAAATAATTTAAAAAAAAAACAGTTAAATATAATTACAAAACAATAAAAATTCTCTTTATCCTTTTTTTCTAAAATATTTACATCGATATGATTAATGTGAAAAGACACAGCAATATCTCTAGAGCACAAAACTTTTCTAGTTTCATTTTTAACAAAAAAAAAAAAAAGAAATTTCTTTGCTGTTTGTTGCAGCTGTGGGAGAGATTAAATGGGCTCGAAATGATGTGTTTGCCCTCGAGTGGAAAAATGGAAAACCTTTTCCTCTCCCCCCTCCCCTCCCAACCCCTCCTTTTTTTCTTCAAACTACTTTTACTCGTCACCACTTTCCTAAAGAAACAAAAATTGTATAATTAATGTCTCTCCTAATACCGTGACGGAAGCTTTAAAACCACTCGAAACAAAGCAAGCAGAAAAACGTGAAGTTGGGGGTAAGTTTTAAACGTATCACCCACCGTAGAATTTTTAATTTAATCAAATATTAATAAAAACATATCGCTTAGAAAATTGTTAGCGTTTGAAATTTTTCAAAATGTTTAAAAAACCTAATTTGCAGAGTTTGTATATCACGTTTTGGTTTACAATTTTATATTAAATTGTGGAAAATTTCGTGTAACAGTGCCGTCTCTTCTACATTTCACGCTCGGATCAATTTACGCTCGAGCGCACATTATGAAACGGCTGCGCGTTTTATCATTTCTCTCATTCTATCAGTAATAGATTTCTGCTTTGTTCTTGTTTGCTGTTTTAAAATAACTTTTCCCCCTTTTTCAAACTTTCAAATATTAATAATAAAAATAAAATTTTAAAAACCTTTAAAATTTCATATGGTATTGTCCTGCGAGTGAGTCATTACATCCTTCACTCTGCACTGTTTAATTAATATCGCTAATATTCATGAAATAAAAGTACCAAAAAAAAAATAAAGTTGCCCATGAAGCTCACACAGTAGTTCAACTACGGGAGGATGATGAAGAATTTGAAACCTGATTCCGTACCTGGAGGGAGGAAGCGGAGAGGCAATTGACCGAGTCATTTTGCAATTGATTGGGCATATCTGTACCCAGATACCGTGTCGATGGATTAGGTTCAGATGGGTCGACCACACCAGTTGGCGGACATACGAGATAGTTAGGTGCTTGTCGTCCATACTGGGCCAGTTGAATGCTGATGGTGGTCCCGTGAGGACATTTGATGTACAACAGACCATCGTCGCACGCGTGTTTTTGAAATGTCCGTAAAGTCCCGGACAATAATGCTGTAATTATAAGAAAAGAATGTTAATTACCAAGTTTTTTATTAATTGCTTTTATCACTTCAAAACAATCGTAAAAGTATTTTGAAAAGAAGAAATATGTTGGTTTACAGTTTTTTACGTCTCTATAATTTATTATTATTCCAGACTCGTAAAAAATAAATCAGAATGATTCAGTACGGAAAAAAAATGTGTTCCATTTTTCAAACTCAGGTTTTCAATGTCGCTTTTAAAATGCCTTTAAAAAAAACACAAAGAAATAAGTTGAATTTTTTGTTTATTTTTTTCATAAAAAGAAATCTTTTTTGCAAACATTTCCTATTGTCAAAATGGCGTCAGTAAATATTTGCGGCCGTGGTGTCTATTGAAGAGTAAACTCGACTTCATTCTATTCCAACTCTTTAAGTCTCGGTAAGTGAAAAACAGGAAGAATTCCAGCAGTTTTCGTGAAAAATTTATGACGACATCCGCCCGTACGACACGACGCATCAAGTACGAAAAATCGAGCAAACAACAAGAAACTCGAGGCTTTTAGGTGGTTTTCAGACCCGAAAACAAAGAAATGGAATAAAATAGAAGCCCAAAATGCATATACACGTGTGTGCCAAACATGAAATTGCACTTTACAAGCGCCATTCTTACGCTCGGCCTGAACAATATCTCGACACAGGGTTTGAATAGTTAAAATGCTTAGACGCAGAATCGACCACAAAATTCCCAACTCACCTGAATCAAAAGAGTAAAGTATCAGCCACCAACTTTACAAATTGTAACTCATTGCAAACTAATGATCCGTCAACTCGTTCCTAATCTCGTCCTGTTTCTGATTAATGACGCAACTCTTTGCCGTGCTTTCGTGGAATATCGACATTGTTTGAGTTTACTAACTTAATTGAAAATCCTTATCCACTACATTTTACACATTAAATAATTCATTACAAACTCCAACAGCAACATGCAATTTGCATCTTCCATTCGTGCACTTGCGCAGTAGAAATTTTGTTTTCAGAAAACGCTCGAACATAAATCCGCATCAAAATATCCAAGATTTATGATCTGAAAAAATGGCAGTAAACTTGGGTCGGAAAGCGGATTTTAAAAGCAGAAAAACATTTCGGTGTCGTAATTGCTAAAGCAGAGCAATTCGAGTTTTGTTTGCTGCTAAACAAAAGTAGATAAACCGAAACGACACGTACGAGCGAAGAAAAACAAATAATACCTAAAGTAACTGTTGGGATTAATACCGAAAGTTTTCGTTTGACGCTAGCTTAAGAACTTAAACCACGATTAATGGAAAAACAAAACAAATTGAAGCTTATCCCACGATATGATGAATGGGGGGTCAGAGGAGTTCACTTTTGAGTTGATTGCATCAGACAGATGCTCATGATGGCTTGTCACTTCCGTTAGATATTGGTTTTCATTCAGCCCTACCCTAAGCCAAATCCAATACACTACGATTTCTTAACTTCTCACGTACGAAGCGTTTCTGAGAAAACCACTTTAAAGTGTTAAAGCTTAGAAAATGAATACCACTCAATACTGGAGTCGACCTGCCGGTTAAAATTGACTACCTTTTATTAAATTTACTTCCAGCACTCGTTTTCTTTTTCTGCAAGAACAGAAGAGAGGCGAGTGAGAAGAAAAGGCAACTTTCTATCCCACTTTTTGTATACTACAAGTGAGAGTAGGTCCATTTCTCATTTTACATGTCGCTCGTTTTGGGTTGGTAAATGGTGCGTAACAAACTAAGAATTAACTGAGAAAGAAAGAAAGTAGAAAGAATTTTTTTTTCTTTTTTACTTACGATAGTAGGGTGATTCAGTGCGCATACAAGACAGGGGATTCAAAGGAGTGGTAGGGAGGGAATGGGAGAAAAAAGGATTTTCCACTTGACAAATCTGTGATAAGTAGACTGGGATTTATGGGAAGAACTTTTCTAAAAGAGCCCATTCCACATTTTATTTGCTTTCACCCATTTTCACATTTAGACTGCTCGAAAAACTTGCTTGTTTAAGTGCCGATGCAATTACCAAAATAAAAAAGTAAAAGTGAAAAGAAATTCATTATTTCATTAAGAAAAGTTGATTAGAAAAATTCATTGATGTAGAATGAATCTCAGTCTTCTATTCCTGTAATCGTTTCCTCTGCTTCGACATATTTATCCGAAAAAAATTATTAATAAGTAAAATATAAAAAATAATATTAAAAAATAAAATGTGGTTGTAGGTGCTATGATTTCAACAATCCCTTTTTTATTATTCCATTCCGTTCTCTTCTTAGCTATTCCCATTGCTTCATTGTCTTTTCCTACTCTCAACCAACGCATCATTGAATATTTAACGTTCACTCACTCATTCACTGCCTTTTCTTCTACTCTAACAAGTAAATAATAGAAACGGAAAAGTTTGTTCCATCAAAACTTTCATCAGCGACAACAAACAAGCACAAATCCCTTCTGATCAATCAACACGAGTTTATAGTCTCGTCGGCTACCAATACAGAACCCCGCCATCTTTAACAGAACTTTAAAGTCCTTTGGGCCGAGAGCCAAACGCACTAATCACTCAACCTGTTCCAAAAGGCGGCAAATCCATTTATTTCTTCTATTAAACGAATGCAAATTGCTGTTGTCATTACGTCGTTTCCTTCTGTTGGTATTTTAAATAAGACGTTATAGTCGTTTGCCCCACTGGTTGAATCACGAGAACAGAACGTTTTTAATCTAGTTTATGCCCGCTACTACTATTTACTGCATATTTTAACCTCATCGTTTGATGGTAATTTTCAATTAATTAATTTACAGTTAGTCGAATGGAAACTAGTTTATAAATTAAATTTGCTATAAATTTTGATAGCGTTTTGAGCAAAGATAAAAAAATGTATAGAGAAATACGAATGTTTCAACAGTTGTTGCAGTTTCGTGTAAACAAAACAGCAAATGCAAAGACCTATTTATAACTTTAAAATAATCCAACGTGCTGTTTATGTTGTGCACCTGCTGTCTAGTATCAACTACAATTTGCTCTTATACTTACAGTTGATGAATAAGTGCTAAATAAAAATGGCAAATTGTTATCTACCATTCCAGCACTTACAGATGCCATTTAAATGAATCAAAAAAAATATCGAAATCCTTTTTTCAATTCAAATAACTTTTAATGCAACTTGTAAAAGTTAATCTGGCACTTTCCTTGAGTTAAAAAATGCCAGAAATCCTTATATACGTCCATTGAGTTTAAGGTTTCTAGCCAAACTTAAAGTAGCATCTTAGACAGTCAAAAATAAGATAAAAATGAAATTGAAGTGAAAAGAAGATGTTAAGTAAAGTATATTTTGAAAAATCATCCAAAACAAACCATCACACACACTTCATGCTCTGCCTATCTCCAACCCTCATTTGTCAAGAAATTTCACTCATCCTTAAACCAGTTACACTCAATTTATAGTTGCTTAATGCTTACGTACTACCATTAATAAAAAGTAAAGGAGAAAGTTAAAAAGATTACATTTTAAAGACACTTACTTGCATTTGATAAATTGCGTTTGTTGTGCGTATTAATTTTCTTAACCGTATTAATCCCTCCCATAATTTGGACATACACCATTTTTTATAGATGTAATTAACAGCCTTCGACTTAAATTTTATGCATGCATCGGTGAAAAATAATGAGCAGCAATTAAAATCAAAATTACTCATCAATCATTTTAAAAATTATGTGTAATTAAAAAAAAAGTAAAAATAAAATAAGTAAAAATTATGTTTTTTTCACTCACTGTTTGGTGCCAAGATGCCGTCCCGCTTCCTTCAGTGAACTGAATATAATTTGGCTTCAGAAACTCGGTCATCTCGTGCCAGTTCGCAGATTAAATTTCACGCTTCTCTATACACACAATGTAGTCAACTCAATTCGACGAACAGCCATTTATCCACAGCATCCGAGATTCGTTCGAGTGCGACAACATTTCAAAATAATATCCAATATAAATATCATTCACAGTGCACGCTCGACCCAAAAAAAAATCAATCTTTTCCGGTTCTATCAATGGCCAATCAATCAAATAAAACTTCTCGCTTTACATCATAAATCAATAAGTCAACGCACATTGCTCTTTCGGCCATCAAATGAATTCAGCTCTGCCTCAAAATAGTTTCCATTTCGCATTCAATATTCATTGTTCGATGAGATCATAAAGCGGGTGGAAAAAAAATTCATTACTTTTCTTTATTTCTTCCTATTAAGAGTTTTATTTAATGCGTGCTAAACACCCATAATCCATCATCTCTTATCAAACAAGCCATTAAATTTTAATTCCAAAATAATCAAAAGCTGCTTTTACAATCTTCTGGCTTATCTTCAACAGTATGAAAAGCCAACTTCGTTTTCCTCACGACGTACCCGCTAAGGTCATCATCACATGCCACTTTAAACACAGTCGGCGGGAAGCTTAAGTGTTGATAAGGGAATGTTATTGAGAACAGTTTTCTACTTAAATGGTATACCTCAAAACAGCTTCCTTAAGATAAACTCCCATCTTACCCCGTGGGACCTGCGTTGCTCCAGCAACAACCCAACATCCCATTTGTCATCCTCATCAAAGTCAAGTTTAAAGTTCAACATTTGTCTAGGTCACATTTTGCGACTTAATATCTGAGAAGAATTGTTAATATCTGATCTCTCGACAAATAAAAATTATAAAAAATAAGTCATCATTTTTTTCTCTTCCTGCAGTTTTTGTTTATTTTTTTTTTTTGCACGTAATCACAACATAAAAATCGATAATGAAGTAAACAGATAAAGCTGTTGAGAAAACAATAAAAACTCTCACGGCCGTTCTCATCCTACAGTGAGGCAGTGGGAGGGAACGTTTACCCATTTCAGACACAATCATTCATTTACCAACTGCAATTTGCTGGATTTCTAATGGGTTCTAGCTGTTCGTGTCTAAATCACCTTACACTTTGTAGCGATTCAGTTATAATTGAACATAAAAAATTCCGAACATTCTTTCTTTTTTTAAATTATTTTTATAGCCCACTGCTATTTGTAGTTGTCTAAAAATTGCATTTCCTATTTGGTTTGAGAAAAATCTTGCAGCCTTCCAACAAATGCTTTAAAATCTGCCCTCGAAATTTTTCCAATTCAACCTAAAGTTACGGTTAACGAGATAAATAAAATAGATTTTATAAAGCATATATATTTATAAATTAAATTCTCAAGAATTTTCTAAGATTCTAATAAATTTTCTAGCCGTAGTTCAAATTGAAAAAAGAACTTGATAAATAATTGAAGATTCTTTCCGTAACTCGAAAAGTTAAAAATTAATAACAAACAGTAACAGTAAGATAAATAAATAATTTAATATTGTAAAGATTTTTTTTTATTTTAAAAAGAAAGAAAAAGTTTAATCAGATCACAGGTGAGTATCACGTACGCCCAAGCATGGTGTTTACGTGATCTCTTACCTTCAATAACCACACTGGGTTAGGAAACAAGAAAGGGCGAAAGGCCTTGTGGGACAACAAGAAACGAATGAGAGCGTACAATGTAATCAGAAAGTGGTGTGTGTTATGTAGGGGGAGAGGAAGAGGGTGCAAGATGTGATTGGAGGAAAAAATAAGAAGAGAGAAAGAAAAGAAGAAGAAGAAACAGAAGCGCACACAATTCCCTTCCCCATTTTGGCTAAGTGCCAGCAAACCGATTTTAACAAGACATTTTTCTCTTTTCTTATTTTCTTACTATCTTCTTTCTCGACAATAACTTTTCTACGCTTTTACTTAAACTCATCACTTTATACTTTTATCAAATTTGTTTTCATCAATTTAAAAATAATTCAATTCTTGCACGTTTTAACGCAAACAGACGTTTGTTCAATTTCACTTAATTAAAACAAAAAAAAATATTCTTTTTGTATTATTGCCATCTTTAACGTCAAACAGAATGATACACGTCAATAATTTTTGCCTCTTTGAACATCAAGCATCTTTTTGAGATGATTTTTAATTAAAATTTCCCACGCGAACCCTAAAGGAAGAAAATGCAAATACCAACAAATATTTCACGAGCTAATTATAATTTGCATGTTAAATACAAAATTTTTTTTAAAAAAAATCATTAAAAAAAGATGACTATGTATTTAGATAGATTTTTAAAAAAAGAAAAAGTTTAAAAAAAACTTAAGGACATGAAAAAAAGTTTCTTCTTAACTAATTAACTATAATGAAATCATGAAATTCAAGACTAAAATCGCCTTCATCTGCAAATTCTTCGAGCGAAATTGAATTTTTCTAAATTGAATTTCCCCAACTCCTGCCATACCAACTTTTAAAAAAAAAATCAAAAAACGAATTTTCGAATATGCAGAAAAGCCAAAGAGATGCACGACTGGCACAAACAGAAAGAAACAATTTCTACGTGCACAAATCACACAAATCATTGTAGACACGCCGAGCAGTATCTGCTGAAAACAAAATGTCTTCACTTTTAAAGTCGAACCGAGTTTAGCCGATTTAATATAAAGTATTTTTCTACAGTTAAATAAATATTTCAGAATGGCGAGTCGTCTATTTCCGTTGCTTTGAATTCATTGAAACTGCAATTGCATCGTCTTTGTTACATTATTGCGTGTACTATACTTGATTAAAATACATCTGGCATCCGATATATTGTTATCGACTGATTTGCAATTTATTTAAAACGTTGTACGAGAGTACTGCAAATAAGCCGACTTTAAGATACGGAACGATTTAAAACTTCAAACCTTACTTTAGAAAAGTGCACTGTAAATATTCCGAGTAAAGAATCGAAATCCACGAAGGAATCACTCGTGAAAGGGAGATTTGTGATAAAATTTCTTCTCGAGTTTTCAAACCGATTTCGATTTTTGAATTGATCGAGTAAAAATTGATGGTCCATGTTTCCCGTGATCTGACATTTCGGTACCCTTTAAAACCAATATCGTATGTCAATTGACGTTTAATTAGTCAATACGAAAATTGAGAACGATCATCTCGTCAGCAATTAATGTTCGTTAATGAACATCTAGTCAAACATCTTAAAAACTGTCATCACCATGTGCGATAAAACCGATTGCGTAGATTATCTCGATTTTTCCAATTCACCCTAAAACGAGATAAATTGCGCAGTCTAAAGAAAACGTTTTTTCACGAACCATTTGTTATAATGACGACTAATGTCTTATAAATCTCGCCATAAAACTTAATCGAGTTTAAATCGAGTTGAACATTTGTACGTAAATAAGATACATTAATAAAGATCTTTATTTTTACATCGTAATAAAAAGCGTTTCGACGACAGTTTGCTGTTTGGAACGATCTAAAGTAGAAGTTGCAATTTGAAATTTACATACGACTTTAGTAGCTCGAATAAAACAAATAGATTAATAAGCCGGCGTGTATCGCAAGCTTAACCTGAACTTGAGCATCTGACCTTTACGTCGCGCGATCCCGACCCTAATTGTAAATCACAACTCGCATTTGCCGAGAGAAATTGCGAATTCTGGCAACAAAGTCGATGAAATTGAAGCCATTTTCTCTTTTTCATCTTACTCATCTCAAACAATACCTAGCGAACACTAATGAATTCAGTCAAACAGCAGCAACTTCAAATCAAATATTTATCCAAATACCGTCTGAAGAAACCTACAAAATTCTACTTAATTTAATAAGAAAAGAAAAAAATTAAAAATTTTATTGCAAACTTTAATTCTTCCCCATGAGACTCTTCATCTCCTAATCCTATTTTTTATTTACATAGCTGTCTAATTTGTTTATCTCCTGCCACGTTCATCAACAACTCGTCGATTCCCCTGATTTTCCCCTCTCCCATCCAATTCATTTTTAAGTAAATATTAAGAAAAATCAAAGCAAAGCAAATTTAGTAGGAAATTACATTTGCAATGAAAGAAAATTGGGAGGTGAAGAAACCAATTTTGGAAAGGCAGCCAATGTGATAAGCGCATTAAGTGAGACATAGGAGAGATGGCAACTGTTCAGATTCCTTGGATTTCAGCTTGATGTGCACCGAGCGACCTCTTGCTGAGTGCCATCTCATTTCTCTCAGCACTTCCGTTACTTAAATTACCGTCTGGAGACCGGGTCACACAAAAACCAATTCAAACATAAGTTAAATCAAATACAGGTTTCGTGAGCGAGATATTCATTAAATCGCTTTAAAAGAAAAAACGAGTCGAATTTGCCGAAAAATTCCCGCTAAAATATTTCTTCAAAGAGAGCGTATTATTCTCGAATAATCTCACTTTTCCACATTTTCACCACAAGTGTCTAGGGGAAATTGGAAAAAAAATTCTTTCAAAAGACCAAATTATTTGTTATCAAATCGCACACCTCGTTTTTATCCTCTCCTGAAAGGCAAAGAATATTGGAATTTGATTGACTAATAGAAAAAGTGTCCCATTAAAATTCTTTTCAGTCGATGACAAAGAGAAGGAGTTAATCAATAAAACAAAAAAACACACACAGACAGAAAGAAAGCTTTAAGAGCAAAGACACAATTAGTGAATCCTATTAAGTTCAGTGTTCGTTCCACAAATTAAGGCCAGAAACCAAAAATGAAACTCTTATTTAATTTTTTTTCTATCATCTTTAAGTCACTTTTCCATTTCGCAATTTTTTTTTTCTTCTTCAAATTTTCTTTTATTTCCCGTTGGGCGTCACGACACTGGTTAAAATTTACTCAACCTACTTATGTGAAAAGGAAAGATGAAACAGAATTTATAGTTATACATTCCAGCCATAAGCACTTAGTCGTGACGAGAAAAACCACGACACTTGCGAGATCTGACGTATTTTCAGAGAAAAAAAATCTTATTAAAATGTTATTTTGCATTTCTCTAGTGCTACAAAGTCTCGTGCTCTTTACTTGTTTTTGGCCAACCCATTGTTTGTTTACTTGTTTGTTTGTTTGACTTTTTTTTTTTTGGTTTTGAGTTGCGTGCAGCGAACAAATAAGGCTTTAAAAAAATCCTCTGAGGACTTATTATTTTCTTTAAAAATTGAACAAAATTTCTTTTTAGTCTCTTCCTGCTTTAAATGTTAATGATGTTTTCTTAATAAATTAGTAATATTCTACTGAATCTTAATATCTCATTTTCATATGTCTCTCTGATTAAGTTCGCCTATGTAAAACAGATATGTAAAATAGATTTTTAGTTTACTGACGGGATATTTTAATTAATTAAAAAAACTGTATACATCTCCTTTCCCACTAAAAGTTGGTTGCAGCTACGAAAAACGTATAAATTTTTTACCAATTTGATTTTCTATTCACAATAGGTATGAAATGAAATTCAATTGCATTTCACACCCAAGCAGAATGGCAAAGAGCGCCGGCTCGTATCCACCTGACTCATCAATAAAAAGAATTGATCAGCAAATATCAGAAAAAATTCCACTCTATTTGTGGGCAGGTAATAAATCCGGGACATTTGCTCGTCATTCACACTCAGATATGAAATTAAGAAGACCCCCAAAGATCTTTACGACGCTATGGCTCCGTCTTTTTATGTTTTTTACCTCCTTTTTCTCTCCCGTTTTTCGGAGAATAAGAGAAAGAGAAATGTTTGCCAATGGCTTTTCAATCTCCAACTCGAGGAGACGATCGTAAATAAAAGCCAAAGCCCCGCGTCTCCCATGGCGCACGTGCAAATTTGTGTACGTAAAACCAGAAGGAAAAGGTAGTGATCATAAATATCACTCAACTCTACTTTTCCGCTCCACTTTTTCCAATCCAAGCTCTTATTTTTTCCAATGTGCCAAAATCCTCACTTATGCTGCCACTCCGCCATTTTTTTTGTTTTTTTTTTACCCCTCAACATCCAAAAATTATACCCTACTTGTACAATCGTCTTTCTTTACAGATGTTCGAGTGCGAATTTATAAAGATTTTCCGGAACGTTGAGTCAGCGGTAAAACAAGAAATATTAAAACGAGTATTGACGTAAAGATGAAAGTTAAGGTTGAAAACCGAAGAGGCGATTTCAAAGTTTCACGATCGTAATCGGATTTCGTTTAACATTTTTTAATATTCGCATGGAAAATCGAAGGTAAAATGATTTAATGATTTTTTTTTTCGTGTCTTAGTCATAATTTGTTTTTGATATTTAAAAAAAATTAAATTTAAATTTAAAAAAATATTCTTTGCTTTTCTTCAAAATGTTGTTTTAATCTCTCGGATTTTGTCCTTATCGGTTCGATAGAGCATCGACTTTACAATCGACTTTAAAAAAAAAATCGATTTTTATTTTCTTTTTTTTATATTGATTTTTAAAAAAAAACTAAAATCTCAACTTTAAAGAAGTAGATTAGTCGATTTTTGATCAAATCGTAAATAAATGGATTATTTTTGAAAAATTTAACGTTATTATTATTATGATTTTGCCTTTCGACGTTAAAAATAACTTCTAAGCTATTAACGCTCACTCAATTCTATGATAATTGAGTTGGCAAACGGTAATACTGGAATATTGACTCAATTAGACCGATTTCCAAACTCGAGTCAATTTAACCCCCGTTCTTAGTATTCGAAGAAAAAAGCAAAATTATTGACAGAGCGACATCACTTTAAAAAAAAATCCTTTAAATTCCTTTTCCTCTTAAAAAAAAAAACCAAAAAATATTTTTTTTAAATTACCAATTTGTTTCATTTTTTCTCTCTGGAGAAATTACACACAAGAATCATAAATCCCTTAAGAGCCCTAATGTCTTTGGTCGTACTTTAATGAAAAATGGCCACTGGTTTTCGCTACATTCTGTTACGCGTCTCGGGTTTTAACCGCGACCATTGATCGAGCCTTAAAAAGTTGTTCGAGCAGCGATTTCGGTTATTGGCCTTGCAAATGTTGCAGACTAAACCAATAACCAACGAGGCAAAAGTCCATCCATCCGTGAAGACACCAGTGCCAAGTCACGTGACTGTTTCGCGCCCTCTTCCATTCCAACTGCCAACCAACAACGGCAACCTCAGGCAAAAAGGTTAACTCATCAAGCTACATGCCAAGTTTCACACGACTTGACTTAGACAACACTCGGGCCCTTCGCTTCACCTCCACAAATAGATTCAAGTGCAGCTCATCACGCGATTCATTAATTTATCACTTTTTCTCACATTTCCAAAACACCAATTAATTATTATAGATGTTTTCCCCACTCCCATCTCCTCCCTATTTTGTAATTAAAAATTCAGGTGTGAGAAACTTGTAATTAAACCAATGACTCATCAATGTAACTTTTTCCCATAATTATTAAAAATATTAAAAAACTCAACTCTTCCATATATAAAAAAAATACGAGCAAACGCACAAGTGCTATTAGTAAAAAGGCTGTGGAATGTAAAGAACGCGCTCTCGTTCCATTTTATAAAACAATTCCCACAGTTCAAGAACCTGCTCGATGCTAATTTTAATCATTCATCAACAAAATCGAGAAGAGTTTATAAAAAAATGTAAATTTTTCTCTTCATCACCTCGCGTCAAAAAAAAAAAACACGCTCATTCGACAAAATTCAAAATGCATTCTAGCGTGGCCTAACTACACATACAAAGCAAAGAGTTTCTTCCTGTCCTTTAGGAGTGGGTGTGCTTAATGACGAGTTCAAAGGGTCATTTAAAAGAGGAAACCATTTTCTTTAGTGCGCGGATTATTGCAAAGAAGATGCATTTTTTTTTCTCTTTTTTTATCTCTTCATAATGATTCAAAGACGTCTTTTGTGGATATTCTTCATGTCGCCCCATTCTCGCTTTCATCGAAATCGACTCCTTTAATCCCTTATTTTCACTTCTATACCTACAATCTTCAGTAGGATTAAGTTAATCTTTGATAAAGTCTTTTCTAATTATAAACCTGATTAAATTCCGAGCACAATAAAACCTAACAATTTCTTTAAGCATTTGCAACTTTTTCTTCCATTTTTTTTTTTTTACTTTTCTAACACTCCACTGCATCAACAAATCGTGAAACGTGCATTTGAATTATTCATTCAAAGAACCTTTTCCTTTGCTATTCATTTTAAATTCTTATTTTATTCCATAAAAAAAGTGACCATCGCAAACTCGGTTTGAATAAAATCTTATGCCTAATTTCGACATTTGATTTAGAGTTCGAATCTCCATTAGAAAAATTGGTCTTAGTGAGCGCGCTTCTACTTAAAAGTTTTTTTCAACGTTATAACGAAGTCGAAGCTATTAACGATGTAAATATATGAAATTTTATTTAAAAAAAAATATTTTATCGCATAAATTTTTTTTCCATTTTGTAAATTCAGTTGATTTAGAAAAAATTCAATATTTTAATATTTTAAACATAAAATAAATTTCCTTCGGAGATTCGGTAATATTTTCTCGGAAAAAAAAAGAGATAATGAGATCACATTTATAAATGAGAAATCGAAAGTCGACAAGAAACGAGATCTTCATCCCAATTGCAAATCGATAAACAGCAGACGTGAACGTTTGTCCACTCACTTGTCCCTTTATTTGCCCATATCCTTTAGTCATGGTTGTCATTCACCTAAGTTTTACACCTCAAAAACCACAACTAAGCATTTCAACTTCACCGCCCATAAACCTACCAATTGACCCTTCCATCAATTCGACTAAAAAAAAAAAAAAAACTAACCTGAAAAATAAAAAACCACAAACAAACTAACCCGTTTCAAACGCATTCATCCATCTTTTATATTGGTTATCGGTCTTCCAATAGCTTTTTAAGCACCTTTAAAAGTCACTGATCCTCAATTCTTGCAAGATGAATGCCATCATTTTTCGTTTTATACTCTAAAAACTTTTTTCTTCGTAATAATCTTTGGGTTTAACAATAAAAAATGTAAATGCATTAAATTCGAGCAAAGCTACATGAATTCTTTTGCAAACGCCAACATTTTCAACCCTTTGCCCTCGATTCCCCGAATCCAATCAAAAACACAAATAAGAATTTTTTTTAAAAAAAGTGCTGGCACGAATAAAGTACTGACATGGCATTTCGCTTGGAAACGTGAAAAAAAACATTTGGCATGAATAGGGAAAGAGGAAAAGGGGGAGTAAGCGACGCCATCTTAAATACTGGCGACTTGATTGTTACTGTCGCGATCAATTTAGACGCGAAGATGTCAGCGCCAGCTGGTGACGATGACACCAAAAACATTTCCACTCGAATTTGTGATTTGGTTTGCGCTCAAACGAGTTTTGCAGCGAAGCCAAAACACGGGCGGAGTTTTGTTTACTCGATTCGTTATAAATTAATTAATCGACTAGGGTTAACGATATCTAAAGAATATTTTTGTTTTGATCCTCGCCCGTGGTAGCAAGGTCGAGAAGAACAATCGATTTGCAGAGCCATTTAACAAATTTACCACATTCTTACCTTAAACGTAATTACCATAATTAAATTCTACACCTACTAATCGCAAAGCGCGGAAAAGGAAAAAAATTTCGACCAATCAAAACATCACAATCAGTCTCGGTTTAGTCAATCTCAAAGGGTGGAATTCAAGAGATGGTGAAACAGTCTAGAAAACTTGATTGAACGAATCTTATCGATTTTCGCAACTACTTAACTACAAGTTTCGAGTCGACTCGTGTTTTCGCCAATTTACGCAATTACGATTTAAACAAAAAAAAAATTGTTTTTTTGACGTTTTATTTATTGAAAATAAGAGAAAGTCATGAATTACAGAGAAAATGATAAAGTTTCGGTAACCTGAGATGGTGAAATTTTTCTAAAGAGCGAAAGCTCGTTTTGACATTTCAATTGTTGTTTAACCTAATAAATTTGATAATGCAAAAATATTTTCGCAGTCCTTAATTTCACCGGTGATAATAATTTATTATGCAAGGAGTCATTCAACATGTTGTTTCCGAACGCAATACAATGTTATTACAAAACGTTACTTTAAACAAAAATGTTGAAAAAAACTAATCAATAAAACAAACAAAGTTTTAAAAACAAAATGAAATTAAGCTCTCAAAAATTGCTAAAGGAAACCAATGGAAAATTGGTTTCGACGAGCAAATACTGCAGTCTAGATTGGAAATAAAAAAAAATAAAAAATACAACAATACGCCCGACAAACTAAATCCCAGCAACGCCCCTTCCTACACTCCATTTCGTGCCCCCATAAAAAAAATTATTCAAAGGCCGAAATGGATGGGAATAGAGGGTTACTGCTAATAACATTCCCTCGCCTCTCTGATTGCTTCCTGACCCGGATGGACAAAGATGGAACTGAACGAATCAAGCGCAGCAAAGGATGTCGGGTAATGCGTTTCCTCACACTGCATCCGCCTCGACGACAAAAGAGTAAGACGAGGATGTGGTTGCAGAGAATGAGGGCAGTGCAAATGCCGCAGAGGAGAGTAGCTGGGTTCGCAGAACGGGGAGATTGTGGACGAGTGGGTCAAATCCAGTTCGCATTTCCGTCGTTTGGAAGAGCTGCGTCGATGAAGCTGCATGGAAAATTTGCTTTCATGCAATACGGACTCAGCATGCCTCTTTCGTTTCGTATTGAATGTGTGTGGGCGGTGGTTGAAAGGCGGGGAGGGTGGTTGCAATTCAACTTCTTCTTGCAGCTGTAAAGTGTAGAAGCGGCTTTTGTGAGTATGGGAAAGCCACTGGTTCATGGTGTGAAAATATTCCATTTCCAACATCAAAAGTGGAAGGCGAGAAGCAATTTGCGAAATAAAAAAAAGACAAAATTCATTTTTTATTTTTTATTTATTTATTTATTTCTTTTTTGCTCGGCCTACATGATTAAATATTTAAATAATGTCAGTGTGTTTATCAATTAGAGTTAAAAACGATGTAATGAGATTACAAATCGGAGTTAAAGCAAGACTGTTATAACGATTACTTTCTTAGCAAACAACAATTTGATCCAAATT